>CANUEY010097215.1:0-15818 GCA_948099555.1 Croton setiger
CTTTGGACATGGTGGTGAATGCTAGCATAGTAGCAATGGCGAAACATGGGATGATTGACCCAAAAATATCAGAATCGGCTGCGGAACCGAAGGTGTACCATGTGGCATCTTCTGTTGCTAATCCAGTCTCTTGTGGAAATACGTTCCAGTTTGCTTACGATCACTTCACTTCTTCTCCATTATTGGACTCCAAAGGCAACAAAATTCTGATTAATGAACTCAAATTTTTCCGATCAATAGACAAATTCATATCTTACATGAGAGAGACATTATCAGACCAGCAAAATACTAATCGTTCAAATCAAACTGAGTCTAACAGAAGACTGAAGCAAAGTATCCAGTTGGCTGATATTTATCAACCTTATATGTTCGAAAGGGGATGGTATATTATTAAATTCCATATTATTTATGTTCATGTCACATGTATATGTAGATTTATTTATTTATTTTATGTTTCTTTTGTAGGTTTGACAATAATAACATCAAGAAACTGATTGAAGTTATGTCATTTGAAGAGAAAGAGTTGTTTGGGTTCGATGTAGAGAGTATAAACTGGAAGCATTACTTAAAAAACATTCACTTGCCTGGCTTGAGAACGCATGTTATCAAACGAAAAGCTATGGCAGTTGCAAGGTTGTGATATGCATGTTACCCGTTTTATTTTTCATCACATACAGTAATTGGAATAATAATATTTATATTACTAGTATTTGTATTCGCGCGTTGTTGTATGTATATATACGTATGAGAATGAGGGAGAGTGATATGGTTGCGCTATAAACCAATAGGATGTAAGAGACATGTTGTATGTATATATACATGGAAATAAATGATAGAAATGGAAACTGATGCTTCAAAATTGGGTATTGGGGCTGTCCTTTTGCATGACAATATACCTGTTGCTTGCTTCAGTAAAGCCACAGGTCATCCTGCCCTATCCTGGTCAACCTATGAGAATGAGCTAATGGCCCTCGTCCTAGCTATTAGGCAGTGGCGCCCCTATTTAATTAGGCGGTTTTCTACAATCCGCACCGACCAAAAGAGCTTCTATCATCTCCTTCAACAAAATGTATCAACTCCAGCCCAGCAATACTGGTTAGCGAAGCTTATGGGTTATAATTTTAACATTGAATACAAGACCAAAAAGTCTAATTAAGCAGCTGATGCTTTATCTCGCTGCCATGACGAAGCAGAAATTCAAGCTTTCTCGGGTTCACAGCAGATAGATTGGGATGACATTGATAAGAAGATTCAGCAAGATACTACAATTTCTAAAGTAATTTCATATCTATCTTCCAGAGGTAATTCACATATTCATTATGCCTTAATACATAGGAGGTTGTTTTATAAGGGCAGGTTGGTATTGCCTCCTTCTTCTCAATGGATTCCGAAGATTCTGATGGAATTTCCTTCCACTGCATTGGGCGGGCATTTAGGTGCATACAAAACATACAAGCCCATCACTTCAAATTTTTCTAGGCAAATTGGGTCCTATTGAAACTTTCTTCGAATTGATGTATGGATCCTTCCTGAGCTTCGTTAAAGACAAATCAGTGAAAAAATTAATTTCAAAATTTTTTAAAATTTACTATTGAGGAAAAAAATTATTTTGCAAAATTTATTCGAGATATGCAGGAAATTTAAGTCAATAATCCGTTTTAGACTCCAAAATGTTACATACCCTTTTCACCAAAAACACCCTGAGTAAAACATTATATTAGTGCTCAACTGCTCATTAGTAAACACGAGAAACAAAAAAAAAAAAACTCAGTTTTGACTGGAGGAAGCAAATTCTGTGCATTTAACGGATACAAGTTGTTAGCAAACATTACAGAGGAAAAAGGAAAGCAATATTCCGAATCTAAACAGTAAACGACACAGTTTTTACACATTACACAACTTGCAACAAACAACCATAATCTGACTAAATTGGTTAAAACTGCTCTGACACTGCCTCTTTTATGAAAAACGATTTTTTTTTCATCATCATCATCTGCATTTACAAAGACTAATGATTAGATATTAGGTTCTTTGCCTGACCCGTCTACCGTTTGTGTCACCGCCGTCGGAGAGTTGGGCCCATACACTGCGAGACTTTCCACCTCCACTGCTGCAATCTTCCTCGCATCCAGCTACTGTCTTCAGGAGCTCGGATTGCAATGATGGGTAACTCTTCTTGAGCTGCTCGAAGGAATCTGAACGCATTACAGCTGCAATAAGAATGGCCAAAAGAAAATGAGAGAACATTTCATCAAAGCAATAACTATTTTTTGTGTGAACTCTACCATGATATTTTTATACTAAGCTAACTTGTTTCATTTTGTAGAATTTTACATTAAAGACAGCTAAGAACTTGCTTACATAAAAGGGAAAACATGTCCTCAAATTCAAAGAAGCAGCTGCAAAAACAATCAATGCACTAAAGAAAGTTCAATGTCTAACTAACCCATACATAAGGGTAAAAAAAAACAAAGATCTTCCATCTTCGTAGAAATAAAAGGCCTGTTGTAGGATTCCATCCAAACTCTTGGAATATCTAGTTTCTATTTATAATTATCCATTATATGAATAAATAGGAATTCTGCTAAAGAATTAAATCTTCAATGTAGGAAAAGAAAAGGCAGCAAACACTATTAAGAAATGCCCGGTGATATATATTTTAACACATACGAACTAGGAAAGATTTGTCTCCACTCCAATTTAATTTCTTGAGTTTTCTTTGCTCAGCCCTACTTATGGGACATGAATGTTCCAGTTATTGTTTGTGGCACAACAATTCTATCAAATCCTAGTCTCTTTCATGAGTAAATCCAGTTACCTGATCCTTCAGAAATCAAAATATCCAAATAAAAAACTCCTTTATCACTGTGTGTAATTTGAAAGGCCACAGTTGACACTTCACATTAGATGACATTTATTTAACTACCCCATATACAAGGAAAAAAGATGCATATGCATAAACTTCCAGAAAATGTTCTGATGCATTTCAGTGATGATGTTTTAATAGGTACGGGAAAAAAAGAATTTCCCCTCTAAGTTTCCAAATAATGGAATGAGAGAAAATTTGAACACAATAAAAGTTTTCCAAACTACACAAACCGCTTGGGAGAAACTGAACCAGGACAGGCATAGGATAGCAACAAGAGATTCATGCCTCAAAAAAAAAAAAAAAAAGCAAATGACCTTGCTGTCACAAAATGCTAAGGAAACTTGCTTCAAAATCTGAAATGTTTCGATCAATGTTAGCATAAATTACGTGTTTTCAGCGCTTCAACAGCAGTGCAGAAAGGCTATACTTGATCCAATTAGAAATAAGCCAAAGAAAATAAAAATCAAAACTAAACCATGAAATCCATAAGAGGACAACAAATTATTTCTACAGATACATGCACTTGTACATCTGTCTAAGAAGTTGTACATGCTCAAAAAAATCATTACTTTGTCTTAACCCTCCACATATGACAGATAAAAGAAAAGGCACAGGGAGAACATTGTTACCCGCAAGGTTTTCAGCAGCAAATTTTAGAGAGACAGTTTTCAATTCTGTAGCATGGTGACAATCA
Source organism: Croton setiger (assembly GCA_948099555.1). Taxonomy (NCBI): domain Eukaryota; kingdom Viridiplantae; phylum Streptophyta; class Magnoliopsida; order Malpighiales; family Euphorbiaceae; genus Croton; species Croton setiger. The sequence continues at coordinate 3,564 of CANUEY010097215.1, forward strand.
GCCAAGGCTAGAATGCTAGCAACAGAGTTTACAGATATGTCCTTGCAGAGATGAGACTCGCACATCAATCTGAGTCTGTCAAGACCATACCGGTCTGCCGCTGCTAACAGCTTTCCTGCTAATGTTTCAGATATTGAGGAAACACAAGATGAGCTAGACGTCTCCTTGTCTACATCCTCAGTGAGAGTATCTCGGTATATAAAATGCAAAATCGCCTGCAGAGAAGCAAGAAATAACATTACGATGATGTATATAACACTGTCGCCACACATATTCAGATCCATTTAAAGACACTATGATTATAAAATTTCGCACCTTGAAAACCTTTGGTTCTAGGTCAGTAATTGAAATCTCTTCCTTTTCCTCATCTCCATCAAAAAACTTAGATCGAAAAAAAGGAGAACGAGCAGCCAAAACCAACTTGTGAGCTTGAAACTTCTCTCCTGCCACGTCTAAAGTAACATCTGAACCTTCCATATTCTCGAGCAGCGTGCCAAAATGTGCTCCTATATCAGACTCCGGAACCGAAATTGAGTGTAATCGTGGACAATCTATTGCAGAAACCACCACCCCAACAGTACAATTAATTTTCAAGCAATCATCCTTAAGAAAGTCAGATGTCTCAAGCAAAGCTCGTCTAAAAAATCGCTTGTATCCCCTGAACTCAAGCAAATATAAGCAAAATTAAAACCCACTCAGAAGACATCTGTCACTGAATAATTACACAATGAGGACTATGACCATAGATTAGACCAATATACTAACAATATCATAAGATAACATTCATAGAATGAAAAATGAAAGTCCAACAGCAATCAATTTTTTAATGAAAATTCTCTTGTATCTATATATATGCACGGACATCAATTCAATAAAGACAATTCACATTCTGCTCTCACTTTCATTATCTCTAATCTTTAAATGTACCCTATGCCATTCATTTATTTTGGGGATGGGGATGGGAAGGACCCCTTAATCCACTTAAGCTCAGCATATACAACAACCATTCTCTTTTTTCTCTTTCTACCACTTGTTACTAGACCCTTTAATTCAGTGCAAATAAACATATAGAAGAACAGTGATAAAGAAAAATGGGAAATGCCTCAGAATGATGGAAATTAACTAGGCAAAACTATGCAGAAAGCATTATTTATTATCTCCAAAGGATATGTAAAGAACAATCTTGAGAAACCCCAACTTGAGATGATGATGCTACATCAATATATTCATAATCTTAACCATCAGTAATCCCTCATCAAACAGAACCCCCCTATAACTTTCCAAGCTAGACCTTCCCTTCTCTAGCCAAATCCCCTATGCTGAACAACCAAACATCGGTCCTCCACTTGATGTAATTAAACACAAAATCATTTAACATGCTTGTCGAGGAGAACTAACATCAACTTCCAAGATCCTACGACAGAATTTAATATAAATAACCATTTCAAAATAAACACCTAAAATACAACTTCCATAAAATCATAAATGCTACCTAAAAGCACAAGAACCAGACAACCAGTTATAATTACAAATGTTAGGCTGAGGATGAAGATGAATTATCATCACTTCCGTATCTAATTACTTAAATTGCTTAAAACATTCAGCAATGAACTTCCCATCAAATCGTTGATCAGCTCAATTACTTAAAATGAAGGAAATTACTTTTATAATTACATAACAGAAGAATCAAATAACAACAAGATGGTACCATCCATCAATCCAAATTAAACACAACTTAAGAATTGAATTAACCATCCTTCCTTTTATGATTACCTAAATTACTTCAAATCTTAACATCATCACAACAAAGTTCTTTAACATTAGATAAAGCAATCCCCTAAATGACTTCGAAAGCTGGAAACTTCTTTATTTAACATTAGATCAACATATCATTTAAAACTTGACTCTTTATGATCAACAAGAGATAAATTAATCAAACATACCACATGCTCCCGCGATACTTAAGCGTATAAGGTCCACTCTCAAGCGATCGATCAAAATGGCTATGAACTTTATGCTTCCCTTTCCCGCTCTGATCAACCAAAGTAAGCTCAAACAAAGCCCTAACATCAGTTCCTTCACTAGCAAGAGCAATAAAAACCGAAACATAAGTCGAATTATCCTCCGGATTCTTTCCGTCGGGATAGAAATATATCGCCCACTGATAACCTCCGACGGTGAAATTATCGCTGGCAATGTGCTTACCCACGCCCATTCCTTTTGCAAGAGAGTAACCTTGAATCACAAAACGGTGCGAGCCATTCACCGTTTCGGTGACGGACCGAGAGGAAGTCGGCGAGGCCGGAAGGCTTGTTTCCGGCTTGGTCATTGTGTTGGGGTTTTGGTAAATGAGGAATTGTTATACATGGAATTGAAAATTTGGGAAATTTCGAAAGGATTTGAGGGAATTTGATGTTGAATTTGGGAAATGAGATACGGATTTGGTAGAAATTTGAGAGAAAAATCAGAAAATTGATGAAGATTTTAGGAAAAAATCTGTCTGGTTTAATATTTTTGCGCGAGGAAACAAAATGAAAACAATGTGATGTGCTGCATTACAAGTATAATAGATATAATTATATAATTTTTCAGTCCTCATATTTGTTAAAATTAATAATTTAATCCTTATCTTTTTAAATTCATTAATAGTTCATTCTTTTTTAGTCCTCATATTTGTCAAAATTTATAATTTAACTTTTGTACGGCAGCATGGTTCCATCAAACCATGTTTCTATCTACTTCCAAATCCACACATCAGAATGAGGAACTTCATCCTCGTATATTTAGACAATCTAATACTCCATTTTTATTTTTATGAGAAATAAAAGAATCTTTTATAGAAGAAGAAGAGATACAGAGAAGACAAAAACGATTTTTCCTCTTTAGCAGAGAGTGTGGTAAGAGAGAATCGGTGTAGGATTTTTGTTTTGTTTTTCAAATCCCAGATTACCAGTCAGCCAATTTGTCAGTCTAGTCAATCATCTTTCGACAACTCATTGCCCTTTTTATCTACTTCATCATCACTATTTCATTGTAAAGGTCTCAGCTTTTTCTCCAGAAATGGGTCATAACGGCGGCCAAAGTCATAGACCCACCGTTGGCGGCATGATATCGACGGTGGAAGCTCTCGAGAAGGTTTTGAAAGTAGCTCAGAGGCTTAAACCAATCACTGTCTCGCTTCATGATGCTCTAGGCAAGGTCCTAGCACAGGATGTTCACGCTCCTGATCCTTTGCCTCCATACCCAGCTTCAATCAAGGTAAAAGGAAATTTACCCAGAAGCTAAAGATTGAATTTTTGACTCAGTTCATGTTTAGATTAATATGATTTTTTGGATATTGTAGGATGGGTATGCAGTAGTTGCTTCAGATGGACCTGGTGAGTATCCTGTTATTACTGAATCAAGAGCTGGGAATGATGGACTTGGTATTACTGTTACTCCTGGGACTGTTGCTTATGTAACTACTGGAGGTTAGTTAATTAGTGTTTCTGTTTATTTCAAAACAGAATCATATTTGGAAAGATTGTATTGAGCATTGTATATATTTGATGATTCAATCTCATGTCTTGATAATCTTGAAAAACCACGAATTCTTAACCATCAAATCTGTATACTATAATGAAGTTGTGGAGAAAAAGAAATGCCATCCAAACAGGTCCTTAGTGTTAATCAAATTCATGGTGATGTTACTTGTAATTGTTAGTTAGTTGGGGTTAATTATTTGAGATATCCAAAAATCAGTCCACTTTGACATAGCATTGTGTATAGGTTTGTGTGAAAAGAATGCAAAGGTTTTTAAATTAATTTTGATGGAAAGTTTCAATCTTTGGCTTGGGAGTTACTAAGGCAAGCAAATTTTCATTTGTGAAATATTCTCCAGGACCAATTCCAGATGGAGCTGATGCAGTTGTTCAAGTTGAAGATACTGAAAAAGTTGAGGATGGTTCAGTTGAATCAAAACGGGTGCAAATATTGGTGAAAACTAGCAAAGGTGTTGATATTCGACCTGTGGTATGGTCATATTGCCTCACCTTTTTTTTCGAATAATTTTGCTAACACTCAAGATTGAAGTTATCTCTTGTAACTTGTGAAACCACTTTCTGTAAATTGTAATTAGTCATGATAATTAAAGTTTTAAAATGACTTCGTGAAAGTTACTAGGTAGTATGAATGATCTTAGACATTAAATTGGAAAGCAAACATTGTGAATAACCCTCAAAGTACTAGAAAAATGAAGACTTAATTACTGAGCTCTATTGATAATTAAGGGGTAATTTTTTTTTTTTTAAATTTATGTACTAACATACGAATCCTTCTCCAGGGATGTGATATTGAGAAAGACGCCTTAGTGTTAAAATCTGGAGAAAGACTAGGTGCTTCAGAAATTGGCCTGTTGGCTACTGTTGGTGTTCTGATGGTGAAGGTACTTTTTTTTTTTCTTTTCTTCTGGTGCTTCTTGGCTATGGGAAGAAATGGTTAAGTGATTGTGTAATGTTTCAGGTATATCCTACACCTACAATAGCTGTGCTTTCCACAGGAGATGAACTTGTTGAGCCAACAACTGCTTGTCTTAGTCGTGGACAGGTAATGCATGTCATGATAACTTCCCCGTTATCGAGAAACTAGAATATTTTAGGTCGATTATGTACCATTCTATCTCAAAAGTTTAAGTCAATTCAGATATTGAGCAGATTAGGGACTCCAATCGTGCTATGTTACTAGCGGCTGCAGTACAACAACAATGCAAGGTTCTTGATCTTGGTATTGTAAGAGATGATGAGGAAGAACTTAAGAGGGTAATGGATAAAGCCTTTTCAGCTGGAATTCATATTCTACTAACTTCTGGAGGTGTTTCCATGGGAGACAAGGATTTCGTCAAGCCATTGCTTGAAAGTAGAGGGACAGTACATTTTAACAAGGTAACCTGATACCTGTTGTCTAATATATTCAAGTAAATGACGTGTGCGTGCATATTTATACTTCAATAGATATTTATACATTTCCATTACTCATTGTGTGTTTGTACTTGGTACTGATATGTTTAAACTTCATTCGTTTATTCAGTATCATCTTGATCTTTCTTTCATTGTTCAGGTTCTCATGAAACCAGGAAAACCCTTGACATTTGCAGAGATAACCTCAGAAGCAGCAGATAATACAGTGTCTGGAAAAATTCTTGCATTTGGCTTACCTGGTAATCCAGTGAGCTGTCTAGTTTGTTTCCATCTCTTTGTAGTTCCTGCCATCCGCCATCTTGCTGGATGGGCAAATCCTCATCTTATGAGGTCTGACTGAAACTTCTTAAACATTGTTTTCTCAAAATGAATTTTATGACATTTTTTAGTTAAGTTTGCCCATTCCCTTTAGTATCTTATCCATTATGCAGATTGCAAGCTCGGCTTCACCAGCCAATGAAGACGGACAAAATCCGGCCAGAATTTCATCGTGCCATTATTCGATGGGAGGCTAATGATGGATCAGGCAACCCTGGGTAAGCTGTTTTAGGAATGCCAGCTTGGATCCTATCGAGGCATTCTTCTCAGTTTTCTTCTATCATTTGTCTCTTGAGGAGTCTCCTAATTGCTTGTGCAAACCAGATTTGTTGCTGAGAGCACTGGTCATCAGATGAGCAGCCGACTATTAAGTATGAAATCAGCTAATATTCTGTTAGAGTTACCAGCATCAGGCAGTGTACTTCCTGCTGGAACCTCAGTCTCTGCTGTTGTAATTTCTGATTTAAGCACTACTGCTGTTGTTGAGAGTAGCTTAGCTTCAGATTCAGATTCGTTGGGTCGAAGAAACACATTTGGGGAAATGACTAAACATGAGCCTGAGAAACCTGAGTTCAGAGTAGCTGTTCTTACAGTGAGTGATACTGTTGCATCAGGGGCTGGCCCTGATAGAAGGTATGATTTTTATGTCACTTTTCCAAAATCTTGATGGAAGTATTCTATTCACATGGTCACCAGCAAAGCTGTTGCTGTTACAGCTTTTCTCAGCCATTGTCTATTGCATCAAATATCAGGATCTTAAAATACGACTTATTACTTATTTTTTTGACACACAATGGCATAAACTTGACATAGGAAAGCTGTGTCATAGGCCTTTAGCTTCCGCTTATCAGTCATCACCAGATAGGAAGTTCACTGTAGATATGAGATTTAAAATTCATGAGAGATTTGGGTCTTGAAACCCACTTAGGAAGCACTTCCTTCAACATAGTATCTTGGACAATGGACATACTTTTGTAAAAAGATAAACGTTTGTTATAGCTTTTATCCATTGTAACTGCTTGCGTGGAAATCTACTCCTCATAACTGATGAGAGAGGAGAACTATTGTATGAAGATGGCAAATTGTTCATGTTTAATGCATCTGGATACACCTCTTTGAATCATTATTTCAGAGGGGTCACATAATAGATGCTAAATTAAAAGGGCGGAGTTAATATTGTTCTTTGTCAAAGTTAGACACAAGAAATATTAAATACTTTGCAACAACATTTAGATAGTCTTTCAAAAAGTTATGATGGTGGCTTTTAGTTAGACCTACCTCGGCCTCAAGTCTTCAAAGTTAATTGTGCATTTTTTTCTCTTCTATCTCTTTGGCTCTCTATTGATTTTGGCCATTATAGACTGATGTTCAAGTATAAATGGAAGTCTAACCTCAAATGACCTAGTTGGCTGTTAGTTTGCCTGTGAAATAGAAAGATGATGTGTTTAACGCATCTGGATACACCTCTTTTATCATTATTTCAGAAAGCATCACATTTAGATGCTAAATTAATAAGCAGAGTAGATATTGTTCCTTGTCAAAGTTAGAAATGAGAAGCACTAAATTCGTTGCGACAACTGGATAGTAGTACAGAAAGTTGTATTGGCGGCTTTTAGTTAGACCTACCTCAGCCTCAAGTCTTAGAAGTTAATTGTGCTTTTTTTTTTTTTTTGTCTCTCTTCTATCTCTTTGGCTCTCTATAAATTTATTTTGCCCATTATAGACTGATGTTTGAGTATACGTGGAAGACTAACCTCAAGTCAGAAACGTCAAACCTTGTGGACCACCATTAGTTTACCTGAGAAACAGAAATATAATGTGTTAATGCATCTGGATACACCTCTTTGATTCATTATTTGAGAAAGGTCACATATAGATGCTAAATAAAAAAGCAGAGTTGATATTGTTCCTTGTTAGAGTGAGACATGAGAAGTACTAAATACTTTGCAACAATGTTGAGATAGTAGCTTATAAAGGTATGATGATGGTTTTTAGTTAGACCTTCTTCAGGTGTGTACATGACACTGAAAGTCTGGTGTTAGAAGGAGCAAACTGGCTTAGATCTAGTCCTACTTTTTCGGCTAGTATTCTGAAGCATTTGAAATCAAATTTTTTTAACCTATGTTAGATCCTTCATAATTTATTCAACTAAATTACTATCTCTGTTTATGAATCTAAGCTTATGAGTTACAAACAACCTCAAGAATTTTGAAATTTGCAGTGGACCTAGAGCAGTTTCAGTTGTGAATTCTTCATCAGAAAAGTTAGGAGGAGCAAGAGTAGTTTCAACAGCAGTTGTTCCTGATGATGTGAGTAAAATCAAAGACGTTCTACAGAAATGGAGTGATATTGACGGAATGGATCTCATCCTTACCCTCGGTGAGGTTCTTGAATACTGTAACTCATTGTTTCTGAAATACATTATTATTCTCCCTCCGTTTGATTTACTAATAGATAATTTCTGAATTTGGCATTTGATTTACATTGAGAAATTTCTATTTAAGGAAAGTAGGATTAGTTATGTATAAAATTATGTTTATATGATAATATCCTTAATGAAATTTGGTATAAGCACATAAACCACAAAATCAAGTTAATTTCTCCATTAAGTCTATTATAAGGATATTAAGGACAGTTCATTGACAATTTTGAGTTTGCCTTAAAAAATGAGTACTTCTTAATGTTTTTCTGCCTTGTGTATATTGTTATTTTCTTGATACAGGTGGCACTGGCTTTACTTCGAGAGATGTGACTCCTGAAGCAACAAAGGAAGTGATTGAGAAGGAAACACCCGGGCTTCTGTATGTTATGATGCAAGAGAGTTTGAAGGTATCAAACATATTCTGCACTCTATTTCATATTTCTTCGCATATCTCGTTGTCACCATTTCTGTATATCTTCTTGTAACAAGTTCTTTAATGGTAAGTAATCTTTTTGTAATGTCATGCTTGGAGTTTCCCCCACTTTGCGTTGATAGCATATTACGTTGGCCAATCAAAACTTCAGCATTTAGATATGTTTTGCAATCCTGATTAGAGTCACTGTTTGTGTACTAAATTAAATATGTTGAATTCTCCAAAAGTTGAGGATTATAATTTTGTACAGAACTTAGCAAATCCTTTGTTTGAACAAAATTGATTGTCATCTGACTCCTAAATTTTTCACCTCATGCTCCTATACAGGTGACACCATTTGCTATGTTATCACGCTCTGCGGCAGGAATTAGAGGGTCGACATTGGTAAGAGATTCAACCTTTTTAGTTTTCTCTTTAGCCTAAATGAGCAGCAAGAAAAGGAGAAAAACATAGTTTGCTTACTTTGCCCCTTTATGTGGTCATAGCCTGCTTCTGCCACATCATTTGTAGACTGACTCAATAAAAATAAGATATATTAATAAGCTGGCCATGAAAACACCAACATGTTTAAAGTTGAAACTATGGCATCATTTGGTTCAATTTGCTCGACTTCCTAGCGAGTATATTTCCCTCGAAATGCATTTGAAGGAAGTTATTCCTTATGAAGTATGAATGTGATAAGTATTGAATTAGTTTATAGCTATTGAAGTAAACAGTATGCGCCTAAGAATTTCTCTGTAATTTGCCTTATCGGTGAGTGGTAACTGTTGGATATCTGAGGATGATAACACACAAAAGTCCTTACTTTTATCATATTTATGATTACCACTTGCCCAACATGTTTGTTTAACGTGAGAAAAATTCTTTTGCTGCTCCATTTTCAGATCATCAATATGCCTGGGAATCCTAATGCAGCAGCTGAATGTATGGAAGCCTTATTGCCTGCCCTTAAGCATGCATTGAAGCAGATAAATGGAGATAAGAGAGAGAAGCATCCACGACACGTCCCTCACGCGCAAGCAGGCATGACGGATACATGGGAACAAAGCTATAAGTTGGCTTCTGCTGGTGTCCTGGAACCTAGTTGTCCTTGTTCTCACTAATGATTTTTTGGTCTTGCTGTAATTTTCAGTATAGAGGAAATAAACTGGTGAGAGAGAAATAGATTCAAATTGGGAACCAAATTCCGTCCAAAATAAAGGAAGAAATGAAATTGCTGTATACACTTACCATATCATCTCTTATTATGAGAATAATAATTCCCAATTTTTTTTTTTTTTTTTGTGTTATAGGAATATATTACTTTATAAATAGAATGCAGCCCAAATTGGGCGGAAAACTCCGTCCAAGGCTAAATACAGGCGAGAGACCGATAGCGAAGAAGTACCGCGAGAGAAAGATGAAAAGGACTTTGAAAAGAGAGTCAAGAGTACTTGAAATTGTCGGAGGTAAGCGGATGGGGGCCGGCGATGCACCTCAGTCGGATGTGGAACCGCGACAAGCCGGTCGGCTTCTGAAACAACACGAGCTGATCAAAATGCAGCTTTATCCAGACTGCCTATAGTTACATTACAAGCATTGGTGGTTCATTTAATGGCAGATCCGTGATAGATTTCATAAATTTCCCTTGATGTTAATAAAAAAACTTTAACACAAGGGTATGTGGGAAGCAATCTTCTTGTAACATCATAAAAGAAAATGGCATTTTGATAATATAACCAATTCTACTCTAAAAAACAAAATATAACCATTTCTCTCTGAAACAAAAATCCCAAAATATTACACATTCTGACCCCCAAAAAAAGAGAGAGACTCTATTCGAGAAAATGAAAGAGTATGTCATTTAATGAATGCAATGTGACTGACTTTGAATCTATAAAGAACAATTCAATGAAAAATGAATAATGCAATGCAGGATGCAATTCCCATTCCCCCTCAATGATATGTTGTTGTCGAAGACCAACTGAGAGCAATACTGAAACACGTAAAATACAACCCGGACAGACGATTATGATGATGAATCAATACAGAAGATTCTAAGTAAATATGAAAAGGGGGTACAAATCTTTAGTGAATTTTGGGTCTTGTAAAATGTGGCACTTGGGTGGTCTTCAAGTGTCACTCGAAACCACTGAATCTGCATGGGTAGTATGCTGAGGAGAGGTATTAATAGTTATAACCAGCTGGGAAAATGCTCGTGACTGGCTTTCTATCTGGAAAGCCATGTTCCCTCTCTCACTCACTTCCACCAAATTCCTGTACACTTTAAGGGCAACTCCTTTGAAATCTTTTACAAAAATGTTTTCACCCCCGTCTGCGAAGCAATTTCTATTACCCATACTTCTGACAGAACCATGATGCTGATGCAATTGTTAGTGACAACCCGAAGACCGATAACACTTTCGTTATCTGTAGACGGCAGGATGCCTGACCTGACACGAATGCAACCCCAACCCCGACTCAATACACCCAAATGCATGCAGGTACTTGTTAAGGAAAGAAAATACTGAGTAGCAACTGCCTCAAACTGAAATGGCCCGGCCGATTGCCAACTTGGCCCACTCAGCAGACTCCTTAATCATATGATCATCAGAAGATAGGCATTCAGTAAGGAAGTCCTTGACAGAAAGAGATTGCTGTATTAAAGAACCAGCATTACTTCCAAGTGTATCTGCTAAATCTCCTAGGACCCCAATAGCAGTTTTCATAACTGTATCATCCCTGCAAAACAAAAGGTCATTTGAAGTCATAACTCAGCCTCTTTGGAATGAACTTTGAAAAGAAAAAATATATATTAAAAAAAAAGGGAAACATAATCAAACATATTCTGCAAAACTCACATGTCTTTTTCCATGTATATACTATCCAAGAACTGGAGGATATGAGGCGCATAAGGAATCAAAAGCTGTGTTTTTGGAGAATTCTTAAAACCTTGAAGAATTCCTGAATAAGCCTCCAAAATTCCATTCCTAAGGGAATTGGTATATTCGATCATTTCATCATCAGCCCCAGCTGTATGGGCAGACAGCTCTGCAGCACTTTGGAGCATAGGCATGGCGCACATCAAGTACTTATCAAAATTCTCTCCTATTGCTAACGCAATGTCACCAAAAGCTGAGAAAATGGGAGGCTTCACAGATCGATGCAGCTGATTGCTGGATAAATCCTTGAGAAGTTGAGTCATGATCCCATCACAATAAGGCAAAATTTTATCCTCTATTGCCCTGCATACGTCTCCCACAACACCAACAGTAACAGCACAAACTTGGTATTCCTCAAAATTCTGAAGACCCTTTTCCAAATAGTTATAGAACTCTGGCATATATTTAGCAAAATCAGGACCAGATACATATGCAAGTGCTCCAATTGCTAGCATTGCTTCCTCGTGCACAGTAGCACTTCTGCAAGCAAAAACCCTCAGGAAAAGCCCCATTATTTGGTCCGCATACTGCATGAACACCACCTTAGTAGGCTCTACAGAACCTAACTTCTGAATAATTACTTGTAGACACCCGCAAAGAAGCCCTTGCAACTCTCCCTGCTTTTCTCTCTCATCAGATCCTATCTTCTGTCCTTCTAGAGTCTTGTGAAGTTCTGTCATAATGACCGGAACAAGCTGCAGCACCATTGGCGATGTTTCATCAGTAGAGCACCTCACAACTTCATTCAGGGTTTCATAAGCAGCAGTCCTTAGCCGGGACTCTCCAGCATCTTCTCTGTGTGTAACAGTAAGAAGAGATTGTACAATTTCCTGGAAATAAGGTGTCAAGGGAGATGATGCGCCTGAATCTTCATAACCTTGGGCAAGGAAATACAGGGCACCGCATGCCTTCTCAGCCACATTTGGAGCATCCTTCATGCTCTGAAGCAAAACAGTTACAATTTGTTGGCAATTTGCTTGTGTAATTATGGGTGTGTCGACAGTTGAACCATGAAGGAATTCAAAGATTCGACCCAAAGTCCAAGCAGTAGTGTCTTTCACATGGCTATTTGGGTCCTTCGTCAAAGCAGTAAGCATAAAATTCAGCGCAACATTAACAATAGGAGTCAACTTGTCAGGTGAAGGGCCTTCCAAGATAGAACCAAAAGCATATGTTGCTGCCTCCCTTTGCCTCCAATCTGGTTTT
>CANUEY010097253.1:0-12493 GCA_948099555.1 Croton setiger
TGTCGATTTTAGGATTTATACATAGAAAGAAATAGGAGGACTAAACTGAACATTTCTCATGAAAGGACTGAATGTTTGATTTTTGTGTATTGAATGAGGAACTTAATGTTGATGACCTGTTAGGTCATAATCGAAACAGTAAGGGACAGAATTGCAACAATATGAAATATAGGGGCATTTTTGTAAATTGGGTAAAGTTCATGTACCAATTGTGTAATTTTGTGAAAACTATTTCTAAATGTTATTTTACATGTTTTGGTAATTGTGTGGTCATTCCAACATGATTTTAGGGCTGTTTGGTTAAATTTGGCAAGTTGGCGCAAAATTGTAATTTTGGAAAATATAAGAACCAAAATGGTAATTTTCCAATTGTGAACCAGTTTGACATTTTGACATACCCTGAATGTTTATACACTGTTTTTGGAATGGTTTTTGCAATAAAAGTGAGTTCGGGGGCAAAATTGGTAATTTTCCCAAACTTCGGGGACCAAAACCGTAATTTTCCATTTTCGGATTAAATTGCTAGTTTGATGTGTTTTATATGTTTATAAACTGTTTTTTTGTTGTTTTTGTAATAAAAAATAACTTTTGGGGCTGTTTTGTAATTTTGCAAAATGTGGGGACTAAAATGTAATTTTACACATTTTGCATTTATTTGTTTAAATGGCATGATTAATATGTTTTATGTGTTGTTTAAATATTTTATATGCCGAAATGATAATTTTCCCTTCGGGGACCTGTTTGCAATTTTTCAAAGTTCGAGGACTTAATTACAATTTTTCAATAAACTGCTCTAAATTGCTAATTTCGGGTGTCGGGTTTATTTTCGGGTTTATTTCGGGTAGAATGTATTTTAGGAAAAGCTTTGTAATTATTTTCTCCGGAAATCGGAGAAAGAATAATTTAGACTAAGGGCTGTTTAATTTCCGCAATTTATTGCTTCCCGTTATGTGATTTTTACAAACGACTTTTATCACCGTTTAGGAACATCGCTAGTTGTTTTTCAAAATAAACAGTCTTAACTTTAATTTCGGAAAATCAAATTTGGTTTTTAAGAGGCCGGTTAATTCGGGCGTTAGTCGAAATTGTAATTTCGGTTAACGTACCCTACCCGCTTACCTAAATCTTTGGTTCGGATTTTTGTGCCTTATCCAAAATTTTAAAACGGAGTCAAATTATTTTTTGGTTTTTTTAAAAAAAAAACCGGTTCCCGATATGGGTGGCGACTCAAAACAATTTTTAAGACTGACTAGCTCGGCAAACAACCAAAACGGTTTTTATCGCCTAAAACCTGTTTCTCACATTGAAATGAACGTGCAAAAACCCTTTCGATCACGAAAGGAAAACCGACCGTCGGCGGTTCGACCGGTTCTCGAAAATCGGGCCGTCCACACCAAATATAATTATTTTAAATCAATTTCAATCCGGAGGTACCCATTTGCAATCCGGCAGAAATTTCAAGAGTCAAAATGCAATTTATTAAAATCAATTTTGGCAGGACTAAATTGAAAAAAAAAAATTTAAACTTTGCAGGAAGGACTAAATTTGCATGAAATTGTAAACTTTAGGGGTAAAAATGTAATTTTACCAAATTCAGGTGCTTAGAGGGTAAAATTCACCAAAACGCAGCACAGGCTGTCGTTTTGAGTCGTCTTTATCTCTGGTTTCTGCTTCCTTTTCCAGATTTGCCTGGTTCTGGACCCAACTTCTAGCCAATTTTCCAGCGGTTTTCTGGCGACTTTCCGGATTTCTCACCACCAATCTCTTTCCACGCACACCCTCTAGAGATCCCTCAAGCCCAAATTAAACCATGCACGCTAGATTTTCTTAGTTTTCTCTCTTTCACCCTTCCCAATCACTATTTTCACAATTCCAGATTTCTGCACCTTTTTGTTTTCTTCTTCTCCTTCTATTTCCAGCCCTTCCCTTCCTTCTCTCTCACTTCTAACATTCCTAACACTCCTAAGGATCATTCAGAAGCTATAAAATCAAAGCTTCCTTCCCTTTTTCTCTATTTTCTTTCTTTGTTCTTTTCTTTCTTTTTCTTTCTCTCTTTTCTCTTTCTTTTCTGTTTTCTCTCGTTTCCCTCTGTATTCTTGCCTCTTCTACCTCTTCACCACTTCATCTCAGCCCTTATCCCAGAAACAAATCTAACTAATTAACTTTACACCTCCTTCTTAATTTAACTTAAACTAATAAAAAATATTTAAACCTACTTTACCCTATTTTCTTTCCTTTTCTTTTCTTTTGTTTCTGCCAAAAAAAAAAACCTCTTCACTTCATTTTCCTTCAGTTTTAATGTTAAAACAATAATTAAATACAATGTTTAAAGTTTCGGCGAAATCGGAACCGAAAAATATTTACGGCTCGATTGGCGCCCGAAACCGACTCTGAAACCTCGGCGAAGCCAAAACTGTACGACTTCGTCATAGTTTTAGGATTTCAAAACACTTAATATTTATTTAATAATCCAAAACATAAAATGCCAAATGCATTTCTTTTAAATTTTCCACGTTTCCGACATTTTATCGGTCGCGCGAGTCAAAAACCCTAAACAGGCATCGTTTACGCTGACCGACTATAAACAAGCCTAAAACATAAATTATTCATATTCTTTTCTTAATTCCTTATCATATTCAAATCATAATTTCTTAGCAAATAACCAAATTTGACTTAAAATGATGTTTATGCGATGAAAATACATATTATGCACAAATGACGTCACGAATGACATTGGGTTTGGTTAGAGATGTCAGACCAACAGCAAAAAAAGATCATTTTTCAAGAGTACTTGCATCCAAGGAAATTATATGAATTCTCTATAAGTTGGGGGAGGGATTGGCACATTTTGGTTACAATTTTTTCTCCATCAACTCTCTATAATCTCATATTCTCTACCTAAATTTAATTAATTCTCTTAGTGTTAATTTATTTTTTGTTTTCCTAATCACAATTCTATTTACACTATTACTCTGTTTAATTTTTTTTCTTCAAATTATGTTAGTTTTCTTCATTTCAATTTTAAAAAATGTATCAATTCAAATCAAGCGCCGCCAGAGGAAAGGGTAAGGAACCCGAAATCCAAGAAATTGGAGACCGAATAATTCACGATTTATTTGATTATCTAGTCGATCCAACAAGAGCCCAAATGTTTATCGGCAGGATTCTGATAATTCGCCAACCCATTTTGATGACTTCACAATTGAGAAGTCCTTGCAAAATTTTCAAACCGACAATGCCGCCGCCGCCGCCGCCGCAACCGTCACAACAACAAACATGGTATTTTTTCACTTATTTTTTTTTCTAACTTACATTATTTTTTTTAATTAATATTTTTTTCACTTACCTAATTTTTTTTTTCATCTAATTTTTCTTCAATTATTCAATTGTTTAACTTAATGTATATTCTTCAATTTTTTAATAGTGTTGAAATTCAATTGAAGCATGAAGTCGGGACACAACAACAACAATATTTTTTTCAAAAGCATACAAGCAATGTGCCACTGCATTTCCAAAAGAAGTCCGTTGGAAATGCCGAATATTTATAAATTTGCTAATATTGTAACACTCGTTACAAATGGAAAGTCTGCGGAGGATAT
Organism: Croton setiger; assembly: GCA_948099555.1. NCBI lineage: Eukaryota > Viridiplantae > Streptophyta > Magnoliopsida > Malpighiales > Euphorbiaceae > Croton > Croton setiger. The sequence goes on from CANUEY010097253.1 coordinate 3,600, forward strand.
GGCACGATGAAAAGGCACTTAGAGCAGAAGCATCCGACGGAATTCTTGGGAAAAAAAGAACCCAAACGCAAATATCCAGGTATGCATCTTCTAAAAATTCTATTTTTAATTTTAATGATAAAGATTATAAAAGAGGCTTAGCCGAATTCATATATGTTGAAAAATTATCTTTTTCTTTTGATGAAAAATGTAAGTTCATTAAATTTTCAAAATCATGTGTTAATCTACCAGTTAAAACTGTGGTTAGGAGTATTATTAAAAGAAATATTTTAACTTTGATTAAGGAAAAAAATTGTTAATTATTCATTTTGCTGCTATGGATGATCGTATCTCTATCTGTTTTGATATTTGGACAGGTAATTGGCACAATCATTTCTACGTGGGTTTAACTGTGCATTACATTGATAATTTTTGGTAGTTGTAAAAAAAATAATTATTTTTCGTGTTTTTGAAGAAAGGCATGCTGCCACTAATATATATATAAAATAATTCATAATATTGTAGACGAATATAAATTAGTCAAGAAAATTTTATCTATTTCTTTTGATAATACTACACTGCATTTATACATTAATTAAAAGAAATATGCCAACCAAATGTTGATGAAATTTTTTTTTTATGTTAGATGTGCATGTCATATTTTGAATATATGTTTAAGTTGGTTTGAAATTTTTAGAAATACATATTTCTCTCATAAAAAATGCAATTAAACATTTATATAGTTATAATGAATTTATGAAAAATTGATTTAGATTTTGTAGGAGTAATAATTTGACTCCTACAAAATTTTGTCGTGATGTTGTGCACATGTATAATTCCACCTACGTTTTATTAGCACAATCATATGAATACAAGAATGCATTGTGTGCATTTTACAATTTTTAGGAAAATCACGATATTGTGATTTATCCACAATCCTTAGAAATTTGTGCAAAAATAATTAATTTATTAGAAGTTTTTAATTATGCAACAAAAATATTTAGCTATGTTTATAAACCCACACACAGTTTTTTGTAATGTAGTATCAATATAATTGATATGTTGCAAATGTTTGAGCATGACATTAATTTAAAAAATTATGTGGAATTAATGAAAAATAAATGGTTATATTATTTAAAAATATTCCTTTTTTTTTATTGCGGTTATGTTTGATTTTAGGTGTAGATTAGATGTATTAGACACAATTTTAGAAGTTTATTATGATAAATCGTCTTTAACTTTATATGAACAAATAAATGTTCATAATTTAGTCAATGAAACTAGGCAAACAGTAAATGAATTATTTCTTGTAATAATGTTTCGGCTACTTCTATTGATATTGACGGGAGTTCTGGTCTCGTCAGACCAGGTGGAATCTTGTTTCAAAATAAAATGTCCTTTATTTATTCCCAATGCCAAAAAAAGCCGATGGGACCGATGCAAGTTCCTATCCGGAACTTGACAAATACCTATCCACATAGTGTTAGCGATAAATTTTGACATTTTGATTGATGTTGTATTTGATCTTAGGTGTAGAATAGATGTATTAGAAACAATTTTAGAAATTTATTATGATAAATTGTTTTTACCTTTAGATGCACAAATAAATGTTTATAATTTAATTAATGAAACTAGTCATACAGTAAATGAATTATTTCTTGAATTTTTTAGTAATAACGTTTCGATTACTTCTACTGACTTTAGCGGGAGTTCTGCTCTCGCCTGACCGGATGGGATCTCGGTTCAAAATAAAATGTTTCTTATTTATTCCCAATGCCAAAAAAAGGCAGAGGAGGACCAGTGCAAGTTCCTATCCAGAACTTGACAAATACCTATTCATGTAGTGTTGGTGATAAATTTCGACATTTTGGAGTGGTGGAGTAGGCACGAAGATACCTTTCCAGTAAGGTGAAAATCGCAAAAGAAATGGTGGCAGTGCCGGTGTCAACTGTCGCGGTGAAGCAAACATTCAGTGTCGGCGGCTTACTGCTTTCGAAAAAAAGAACAAAACTAAGAGTGGACAACCTCTAAACCTAAGCATGGTCGGTGATTGGATGGCGATCGATGCACGAAAACAAGATGTTTGGAGTTATTCTTCCGACGAAAGCTTCGAGATTACCAAAAGCTCCTTTGCCACCAAAAATTAAGGTAACAAATTAAAGTTGGAGTTGGTTAAATTAAATTAAAATAAGAGAACCACATGAGTTTTGGTTTCTATGTACTCCAATGAAGATACGTAATTAAAATAAATTTTTTTTGAAAAGTAAAAAATTTATTAACAACCCAATTTTTTTTTCTTTTTTTTTTCTTTCTCTAATCATTGAATTTCAATTGTTCAATTTTATTATAATCATTTCAATTGTATGAAAATTTGATAAAAAATAAAAAAAATTGTTATTATACCTAGTGTGTTTATGTTTACAATTTTGTTTCTACTATGTATTATCTGCATTTTTTTTTATGGTTATATAGCAAAGAATTTACAGAAACTTAAATTATAATTCTTTCATTTGTGCCATTGGACTTGGATTTTTCTTTATTTCTATAAAAATTCATTGCTCTAAATTAAATTTAATTAATAGAATATTTCAATTCTTTTTTAACTTTCAATATGTTTCAGGCAATTTTCTGCAATTTTTTAAAACCTAAAAAATAGAAGAACAACTTTTAACAACTTCCTAATTTGCATTGAACACCTAATACTAAAAATTGAATGTCTAATTTGAACTTTTTGGGTGTTCTAGTCAAGTCATTTGCATCCACGTCCAGACTGAATTATTAAATTTAATGTATTTTTGAAAAATTGGTGTTTTTCTTTTTAATATTTTGTTCGTTTATGGGATGACTTAAAGTTACACGGGCCTGGCTAGCCCTTCTGTTCAGCCCGCCGGGCTCAATAACCGTGGCTGAACCGGCGGTTCATTTCAATGGTTTGAACGGTTCATAAACGGTTTACGATTCATTACGGTTACGGTTCAAAAATTAATTAAACCTGAATCGGACCGTCGACCGTCCGGTTACGGTTCGGATTCGACCGGTTACGGTTTGATGGCGGGCCGGGCCGGTTTGGCAACGGGCCAAACCCGACGGGCCCAGCGGGCCGAACCGGCCATGGCCTCCTCTAAGATGTTGGTTAAAAATGAAAGTTTATGAATAGATGATTCCATTAAGATTTTAATATATATAACTACTAAAAACTTATGGAGGGAATGTATAAGTAAATATATGTGTATGATTTGGTATACAACATTGAATTCCTTATCGCATAATTAAACGATGTTCGATGTATATAAAATGTGTATTAGCACAACAGATAGTCTATATGTTATTTGACAACATGTAAGCTATGTTTAGTATCATTCACTGAGTTAGAGATACTCATCTTGTCTCACCCTTTGTTATTTCAATAAATATAATTTTAACTAGTTTTATATAAAATACTCTTTTTGTCTCATATTACTAGTCTCTTTCAATTTTGCATTTAAGAGATACACTATTAATCATGGTGTCACATCATACAAAACAAACATTATTTTAGGTTGAAAGTTTAATCTACCAGTTACCATTTTATATTGTGTTCGTTCAAACATGTGTTGATAGAGAAAAATCATCTTTTATTTTATGACACATGAATTAAATATCTCCGTAAAGAAAAAAAGAAAAAACCTTACCCGACTGAGAAAAATATGAGAAAATATAATTGAAAGAAGTTAGGTATTTTTAGAATCTTAATGAGAAAAAGATAGTTGTGAATACTGATTATATGATTGAATATCACCATATCCTAGCATGATAATAGTTCCAAACTAATGATTACTACCTTAAATATTATATTGATGGCCGGCAAACAAATCCCGAATGAATTTATTTGGATTTCAAGAGAAAATGAAATTTTATCGGAATTTGAATCCTTAATAAGTTTTGTGAAACAGACATAATCATTGAATTTACTAATTTGGAAGCAGATTTGCTGGCCGAGCAATCTGGTGTTAAAATTTTGGAAGCTCTTCCTTGGGATGCTCGTTATTTTGTTGAAGCTGATGCTACAGGAGTCATTCATTTGGTCTCGTGTTTCATAATAATAAGGGAGTAATGCCAACCGATTCTAATTAAAAAATTTTGGCCTCGTGTTTCATAATAATAAGGGAGTAGTGCCCATCAATTCTATAAATTCATTTTTAATAAAAAAAGAAAGCTTCTGAATAGTTTAAATCCTGACGGCAAGCCAAATGAGGTACAAATATTTGTTTTTAGAAAAGCTAACCTAACACCACATTCTACTATTATTGTTTGTATCTTAATTTGTCTATTCTGAATGTCTGATCTTCATTTTGAAAATCCAGTTTTGGCATCCAAATGTAAGATGGAATGCCATGTCAAAATAAATAATAATAATAATTTGGAAGGAGATGAAAGAGACTTATTCTAACAAATAAATTATGCTACTTTGACCTCTTCAAAAAACCTTACACTGAATATAGCCTGCAATTTGCCGTCCTGTTTAGCTTTTTTTTTTAACTATAGAATGAGTTTGTCAGCTTGGCATTAATAAGCTTTTATTTAATTTTTTTATTAACAAAATAATAAAAAGTCTCCAAAGTTAATTTTTTTACTAAAATTTAAAGGTAATCCTCAAATAAGATTTCAATGTGTATTTTATTAGCTTAATACAAACATGAAATATTTTTTGTTTATGGGAAGGTAATTTTTTTTTACTGAAAAATTTTAACCTAAACGATAAAAGATAATCTTCCTCTGAATGTCAAATAAATGCTAAAAGTGTGGTTATTATGAATTGAAGTCGAGATTTTCACATTTTACCATTTTTGTGGAAAGTAGGATTACTAATCACGCACACTCTTAATTGGTTGTGCTGTGGGGAAAGTAATTTGGTTGCAAGTTTGAAACCAAAACAAATTAACTTCAGTCAAAATAGATTAACTTAATAAATTGATTATTTTGTAAACAAAATTAATTAAATGTCAACAGAAAGTCAATAAATATAACGCAGTTAATGAAACATAGGCAGCAATTTGATGAGGCATTCTTATAAAACTCTTCAGCCATTATTCACATTAATCAATCATTTCTAGTTTCTGAATAATGATTTCCCATACCCTTCTCCATTCAAAAGTGATGATCACAATTTCCATTTTCTTCATATTATCAATTCCTTTTGCAAGCTCAGTATCCTTCAATTTCACAAGCTTCAATCCAAATATTGAAACCATATCCTTCCAGGGTGATTCATTTTCTTCTAATGATGTCCTTCAAATAACCAAGAATGCAAAAGATGACAACCTGATGAGTAGCACAGGACGCGCTTCGTACAAGTATCCTGTGAGAATTTGGGATGCTAAGACCAAAAAGCTTACAGATTTCACTACCCATTTCACTTTTATCATGAGAGCTGTTGATCCTAATTGGGTTGGTGATGGTCTTTCTTTCTTCATGGCACCATTCGATTCGCAAATTCCAGACAATTCCAGTGGAGGATTTCTTGCTCTCTTTAGTCCTAATACTGCCTTTGGTGGATTGAAAAATAATCAAATTGTTGCAGTTGAGTTTGATAGTTTTGGAAATCAATGGGATCCGAAAGATAATCATGTAGGCATAATTGTTAATTCAATTGTTACTGTTACTAATATTACTTGGAAAAGTAACATGAAAAATGGTTCAATAGGTAATGCTTGGATAAGTTATAATTCCACTACAAAAAATTTAAGTGTTTTTCTAACTTATGCAGAAAATCCCAAGTTTGGTGGTAATTCTAGTCTTTCTTATATTATTGACTTGAAGGATTTTTTGCCTGAATGGGTTAGAATTGGTTTCTCTGGTTCAACCGGCCAATGGGTTGAAATACATAATATTCTCTCTTGGGAATTTTATTCAAACTTGGAAAATAATAAAAAACCCAAACTTAAAAAAAGTTTTATTATTGGTTTATCTATAGGGTTGGGACTATTAGCTTGTGGGTTATGCTTGATAGGATTTTTGCGTAGGAAAAAATTGTGCTGTTGCAGAAATGAAGTTGAAGGTGAAGATATTTTCATGGATGATGAATTTGAAAAAGGAACTGGGCCAAAAAGGTTCACATACCGCGAACTTAGTCGTGCAACGAGTAATTTCTCCGAGGGAGGAAAGCTAGGAGAAGGAGGATTTGGAGGGGTATACAAAGGATTATTGAGTGAAACAAATACCCTTCTTGCAGTTAAAAAAATCTCCAAAGGATCAAGACAAGGTAAAAAAGAATACATGTCAGAAGTAAAGATTATTAGTAGATTACGACATAGAAATTTAGTTCAACTAATCGGTTGGTGCCACGAAAAAGGCGAGTTCCTTCTTGTCTACGAATTCTTGCCCAATGGAAGTCTTGATTCCCATCTTTTTGGAGGATCAACTAATATGTTAACTTGGAGTGTAAGGTACAAAATTGCTATAGGATTAGCTTCAGCCTTGCTGTATCTTCATGAAGAAGGGGAACAATGTGTAGTGCATAGAGATATTAAAGCAAGTAATGTGATGTTGGATTCAAATTTCAATGCAAAACTTGGTGATTTTGGTCTGGCAAGATTTGTAGACCATGAGTTAGGTTCACAAACAACAGTTTTGGCTGGCACAATGGGATATTTGGCTCCTGAATGTGTCACAACAGGCAAAGCAAGTAAAGAATCAGATGTTTATAGTTTTGGTGTCGTAGCACTCGAAATCGCCTGCGGAAGAAGACCAGTTGATGCAAAGCAAGACCCCAGTAAAGTAAGGTTAGTTGAATGGGTATGGGACTTGTATGGAAAAGATCAGATTTTTGAAGCAAGGGACAAAAGATTAAGCAAAGAATTTGATGAAAGGGAATTAGAATGCTTAATGATTGTTGGATTATGGTGTTGCCATCCTGATTTGCTTCTTAGGCCATCAATTAGGCAAGTGATTAATGTACTTAATTTTGAAGCTCCATTGCCTAGTCTTCCTTCTAAGTTGCCTGTGCCAATGTACTATGCACCTCCTATGGATATGTGCAAGTTTTCTTATACAACTTCTGGGTTTACAAATACTGGGAGTAGCTGTTCTACCACTACAAATTCCTCACTTGGGTCTTCTAAATCTCTTTTAAAACAAGAGAAACCTAATAACGTTTAGAGTCTGATTTATTTTCTTTTGTTTGTAACAATTAGCTTTTCCTTTGTCTTGAGCTTCTAGTATATAGGAGATATATCTTGCAAGTTTATTAATTTTTTTTTTCCTGGAATTGGAGTTGATTGTATGGTGTTATGTTTTGATGAAATATACCCTCTTGTACTTTTTTGTACTCTTACTAAGTCTGCAAAAACTCAATCGGTGAGCACGCAGCTTCCAAACCTTTCAGTTGTCAAGTTCGATCTTATATGGAGTAAATATACTCTCTGGTCAATGCTTGGTCCATGAGTGATCACATGGACCTAGTCTGCGAAAGTATTTTTCATGAAATTTATGGTGGGTGAATGAAAATGAAAGAAAAATATAATAAGAAAGAGAGTATATGTCCCAAAAATAAAGGAGTAATTGAGTTTATATTGAGTAGTCTATTTTCTATAAAAAAAAAAAAAGTGATTTGATTCTAATTTTGGGATTATATTATTCTAAATTATCTGTTAATTAATCTTTTTTCTTAAAAAAAAAAAAACTGTCCTAACCAATAAGCATCTGCTCGTTTGGGTCCATTCCGTTCATGTTTGCTCGAACTGTTGCTTTCATTCGCACCTTTCTAGCGCCAATGAATTTTTAACGGAAGAATTGTTACATTTTCAATTATGAATTTTAAAGTTATAATGTATTGTATGTAGGTCAACTATGATGTACACTGTCATTTGCGTACAATGTTTTGCCGGCATTTGTCGTACTATTATACCCATAAGTTTAAATCTTAAATAAATTATTCCACAACCATGAATATCAAGAGGAAATATAATTTTTAAGACATTATTCTTCTATTATTTTATTTCTTTCTACCTTCAGTATAATGTCACTAAAAATAAGTCTAATACTAAATAAGTGTGTTAAATGTTATTAGGGTATTTATATGAAATAACATATTATTTCATTGAAAAAAACCAAATAGCACAAATTTTTAAAAATTAAAAAAATAGCACATATTTTAATGGATTGACTAAAATACCCTAAGGTAATAATCCCGTTAGATTTTTAACCAATATTCTTCCTATTCGTTTTTATTCTTCCTCTTCCTCTTCGTTCTTTCTGTTAGTGCAAAATTCTTCCTGTTCTTCAAGCTTTCAAATTCAGATTATGGTGCAACACCTTAAAGAAGAGACCCGCGTTCCATGATTCCGAAGACTGGAATGTGTACTCCATGGACTCCTCCCTTGACTTTAGGACTTAAGCGTTACTGCCTCTCTTCCTCTTCCTCTTCATTCTTTCTGTTGCGCAAAATTCTTCTTGTTCTTCAAGCTTTCAAATTCTTCCTCTTCAATCTTTTACAGTCTTCTTTTTCCATCTTTTGTAATCTTTTACAATCTTTTACATTGGTGAATGGATTAATTGTTTCAGTGATTGTTTAAAGGTATGTTGCTTATTCATTATTAATTCTGATTTGATAATTGTTTTGTGTTCTCTGTTTTTAAATTGTTTGAATATTAAATATGTTTCTGAATTGTTCATAGAGTTATGAATATTCTCTGTTTTTGAATGTTTCTGGTTTGTGGCATTGTTAAATATATATATTTGGTTTGTTTCAAGTTAACATTCATATATAAAACTCCAATTACAAACAGATTTGTTATATAAAGAAAACATAAATCTGCAGACCAGTATATATAGGTTATATATACTTTTGGTATATATAGCAGTATATATAGCTTATATATACTACTACATGTACTGTATATATAATTTAAATGAAGAAGGGAGTAATGTATATATAG
>CANUEY010097501.1:0-71238 GCA_948099555.1 Croton setiger
AGAACAGTACGTTTATCCTTAATTTTCAAGAACCCAACATAACAGAGGAACAGACCAGTTAATACAGAGATTGCATCTGATACTAAATACTGAACTTGGGATGATAGTTGTTCATGCTTGGCATAAAGAACAATGTCCACAACAAGACAAAAACAAGAAATTGAAAAGTAAACACCCCACCAAATTCTCATTGGAAATGGGAATTTAATATCAGCAGAATGAGAAAAATGGATGTGTAAATAAACAGAAAGTGCTCCCCAAGAGATTGTTCTAAGCACTAAATCCAAAAGTGTAAGTAGTTCATCACCAGACCAATAATTTCTATACCAACAGAAGTAGCTCAATAAACACCAGACAATACTGAATAGAGAAACGCCCAAACAACAAAACAGAGTCAATTTGTAAGAAAATGACGTCTTGTTATTATGAAGCCTCTCTTTAAAATCAGGATCACCCACTCTACGTTTCTTAAAGACAAAAGAAACGAATAAAACGAGTAACAAAACGAGGTGTAAAGAAGCAGAAAACCCGCGAAGGAAAACGGGTTTAAGAAGAAAATAAGTACCTGAATACATTATTAGTGATGGAAGGTTAGAAAGAAAGGACGCCATGACATATTCCTATAATTGAAGGATCAATCAAGTTCCATTCTTTGATGAGAGGTTTGTTTAAGCTTTTTTTGGTTTCAGCAGAGCAAGACTTAAGAGAGTGGGACGGAAATAGCCAAGAACGTGGCGCGCAAGCAGACGAGTATAGTGAAAGTTTGGCGTCTTTTTCAAGACCAATTGCAATCGGCCTCTATAATGGTTGGTGATTTAATTTATTTCTCTGAAAGCTCAGCGGATCAAGTATAAAATTTGAAAATTTTTTGATATTTTTTGTGGGTTCAAATAAAATTTTTTTAAAAATTAATTAAATAATATATATATAAAATATCGAAAAATACTATTTATTAATTATTAATATTTCTCATTATTTCTTTAATATTTTACTAATAGTATTTAAAAAGAGGCGGTCTCTTAAAAAAAAAGGTGATGGTCTCATTTTTTTTTTCATGTACAATTCATTTTAAAATGAAAAATATAAGATTCTTTTGGGATAATAATGAGTAGTTTGGGCAACATTTTGTTAAATCAATAAAGTCAACGATATAGAGGCTAGAAACTGCTGAGTTTTTTCTCTGCCGTGTGCATGTGGGTCTGCTGAATGCACGCTTTCTGCCCTAATGCAGTATCAATTCTATGCTCTTTCCCTTAATTGAATACTGATCTCGTTTCCTGATTAGGTTTCGAGTTTGTGTTTCTTTGTCTTTGATCACCTCGGTATGGAGAATGATATGGCTTCATTATCAATTTCTTATGACGAGGATGATTGCATACAAGCCATCAACCTTAATCAAAACCCTAATAACTCAGATCAGTTCTGCTTGGTAGGGATACACTGGCAGATTTGTGGCATCCTCTTGGTGGAGTCGATATAAAAGACATAGGGGCTAAAAGGTTTATTTTTAGATTTTGCCAACTAAAGAGAGACTAGGTATGAGAGGGGTGGAGGTTGAAGGTGGGTGTCCTTAGTGTGGAGGAGAGGAAAGTGTAGATCATGTCTTGTTACTTTGTTGTAAGGCGAGAGGAGTATGGAGGCAGGGTGGTATAAGGTAGAAGGTACTAACGTCACATTTCAAAATTTTAATTTGCAGGTTTACAGTCAAAGATTTAGAAATTGATGATGTATGCAAGGCTTATATGGATGACTCGTAACAATGTATTGTGGAATAATAAAAGAGAAGCATGTTATCAAACTCATTTGAAGGCTTTGGATTACTCTACAACTTGGGTGCAGTTTTGTAATATTAGGAGTACAGTTGTTTCTTCACCAATTCAAGCTCCCGCTTTGCAACATAGGAGATGTTCGACGATGCAGGTGGGCGGTGGTGCAGGTCCAGCCACAAACACTTTAATTCCAGCTACTGAGGGTGACGTGAAATGGCAAGCTTTCATCAATGGTGCTATCTTTCTTCAGGAAGAAATGCTAGGCTTTGGCAAAATAATGGAAACTGAAGTAAGTATTTTTTGTAAATCCTTCTCGGGGCATTATGTGGGAGGTTCAGACCTTTTAATTGCTGAAGTATTCGAATTAAAGCAAGTATTTTTTGTAATGGAATCTGAAGTAAGCATTTTTTTGTAAAGCAAGTGACAGCTATGTTGTCGCTTATTAGCAATGTAATAAGTGACAAAATTCGTCGCTAATTAGTGACAAATTTTCCGTAAAAAATTCAAAAAATAGCAGAAGTTTTAGATAGGTAATCCTAAAAATTAGCGATAAAAATAGTGACGAATTATGTGTTGTTGCTGATTAGATTCAGCAATAAATTTAGGGATAAAGTTTCGTTAAAAAATTAAAAAAAAAACAAAGAGTTTTTGGCGGTAAAATCAAAAAAATTTGCTACAGAGCGATGTGCGTCACTGATTAACGACAAAATTAGGGACGAAATTAAGAAAAGTGTTAAAATTTATTTTATAGTTGATTGTGTCGTAGATTGCATTACTAATCGCCCCGATTTAACAGTAGAGAGAGCTTTTTTTTTATTTTTTTTTCATTCCAAGCTGAAAGTGATTTGCTTATTTTGTAGCGACTTTATTAAAGAATATTTTGATGACTGTGGACCTCAAATAATTCCAATAGATATGGTATGGATTTTCCGCACTCGTGTTTGACTAATCTTGCATTTTGTAAAATTTCCAAATTTTGTAATTGACTAATTTATCGTTATTTCACTTCTAATTCAAGTTTGAATAATAACAACTGAAAGCCAATATTAGTTGATTTTTTTTTGTTACGTGTTAAATTTTTTTATTTCAATTTTTGGCTGCATTAGATTCTTTGACTTGTTCAATTTTTTTTTTTATTAATTCAAATAATTATGATATATAAATTATTAATAAAATAAGATGAATTTTCAACTTCAACTATCGAAATCATTCCTCCATTCCAATTTAACTAATTTTTTTTTCTATAGTAAAGTGACCTATTTTATAATAATTTATAATTTTTTCTATACTAGTCTTTTTAGGAACAAAACTTGAAAATAACAACAGGAAAGGATTACTATACAAACAAATGTAAACAATGCATATAACCAGTTTCTCATAAGTTTACAATAGGTTGCCGGTAACGTTCCAGTCAAAAATATTTTCTCCGTTATTTGCTAAAATCACCCAATAATTAATTGAAAAACAGTATGTTAGCTTCGTTGGTCAACACATTGCTCATTCAATTCCCTGGTTTCAGATTTTATTAATACTCTTTAAGTCAACGTAATTTTTTTTTTTTTTTTTTTACTTTCGATACACAGGATTAGTTGAAAATTGACAATTTTGAAATAATTTTTTTTATTAGGGTTAAAAAGGAAAAAAGAAAGAAAAAAAAAGAAAAAGAAAAAGAAAAAGAATGGGACGAAGAAAAGGTGGTTCACATCTCAACTGTCCAATAAATGAATTCTCCATGAAATTTTAATTTATTTATAAATTTTAATATTTCTGTTCGTAAATTTTTTAAAAAAAAAAGATATATTTAATATTTCAATATTTAAATTTTAAAATTTTTTTGAACATTCTCAAAGTTACACGCAATTTAAAAATAAATTTCACAAAATTATAAAATCAAAATTAATTAAAAAAAGAGAGATTGCATTTTGGTGAGAAAACTTTGATTCCCTTTTTGAATTTTTAGAATAATAAATAATGGAAATGTGAAGTTTGGTTGCATGAAAAAAGAGTGGGAGTGTGCATAAAAAAATCCCTTTATCCAAATACTGTGAGCTCTGAAAAAGGAAAAATTGAAATACTCTGATGCAAAATTTGAATTAATTATGCATCTTGGCATATTTATACAGGTACTCAATTTTATTGTTGGTTTGAAATTAATGAAATTTATTTACTACATGAATTCAAGTCCGAGAAGGTATGGGAACTAAGAGGAGATCATGTTTTCTTCTGATGGTTAAGCCACGTCCTTCCATCATATCCAACTCTTCATTCTTCATGCCATTTCCAAGTTTCCAATCGAAATGGAAGAGTAATTGAGCAAGTGGTAACTCAATGTTAGGCATAGCAAATGATATGCCTGGACATATTCTTCTTCCTGAACCGAAAGGAATAAATTCGAAATCTACCCCTTTATAACTAATTCCGTTGTCAATAAATCTTTCTGGACAAAAGCTTTCAGGTTCTATCCAATATTTAGGATCTCGTCCAATTGCCCACAAATTGATAAGAACTTTGGTTTTGATAGGTATATCATACCCTGTAATCTGGACGTTAGCTCTACTCTCTCTTGGCAACAGAGGAAGTGGAGGGTGTAGCCTTAAGCTCTCCTTAATCACACAATTTAGGTATTTCAACTCATGAATTTTTGTTTCATCTACATTTTCTTTGCCTTTGTATATTTCCCTCACCTCACTTTGTGCTTTCTTAAATATTCTTGGATTTTTTATCATTTCCGACATTGCCCACTCCACTGTTGTTGACGAGGTCTCGCTTCCAGCACTAAACATGTCCTGGAAATTGGAAATATATTGTTATTTAAAGAAAATGTAATGATAATACGAAGAAAAAATAATAATTAATTAAATATTGCACATACTTACCAAAATAATGGTCTTAATGTTGTCATCAGTAATAGGAAAATCAAGATCTCCATGTTCTTGAAGCTTGAGAAGAACATCTACTAAATCTTCTTCTTCTTTAATATTCTCATTAATACACTTCCTGTTCCTATGCTCTTTCACAATTCTGTCAAGTATCCCATCCATCTTTTTATGCAATTTCTCAAGTTTGGGCCTGAGCCCACTCACCTTTTCAAGAAATTTTAAAGAAGGGTACAAATCTGCTACACTAAAACCAGCTGAAATATTTGAAACTTGTTCAATAGCTTGAGAAAAAGTATGATGATCATATTTTTTTCCAAAGGCAGCACTTGATGTAATCCCATATGTTAATGCAAATAACATTTCACTAAGATTGATTACTGACCCTTGATGGGATGAAATGGTTTTGATCAAATTCAAAACCTCTTCTTCTCTAATAAACCGAAACAATTCGACTCGTTTAGGACTTAAAAGCTCCACTGTACAAATCTTTCTCAAATGTCTCCAATAAGCACTATATGGAGAAAATACAATATTTGTACAACCATAAGAAATGATATCAGGAGCAAGAAGATAAGGTCTTTGAGAAAAATCTAAATCATGAGTTTTAAGGACTTCTTTAGCAATTTTTGGTGAAGAGACTATTAAAGTGGAGATTTCACCAAGTTGTAAATGCATCAAAGGTCCATATTTTTGGGATAATTTGTGAAGAATTTGATGAGGGGATGAGCCTAGAAGTTGGTGAATATTGCCAATAATAGGCAATTTCCATGGCCCTGGTGGTAGGTTTGGGGTTGAGGACTTAAAAGCTACTTTTTTAATTGCCTTGAAGGATATGATGAAGATCACCAAAATAAAAAGAAGGTTTAAAGAGGTGAAATGAAAATCTTCCATGAGAAGAGAGGAGTTTCAAGTATATGTTGTTGTGATATTAGTGAGGCTACCCTCTTTTTATAAATATAGTGGTGGGGAAATGAAAGACTTCTTACAACTATTTTGCACTTTTTAAATTTAATTTGAGAACACCCTACCCCACTTAGTTCCCTATTTTTCTTGGCACTAGCTTTTTTTTTTATTGTTTGTTTTTAAAAATATTTTTTTAGTAAATTTAATTGTTCTGAGTAGTATTTAGTTGTTTGTGTAACTATTTACAAAATATTAAATATTAAAAGTTATATGAATCAGTTTTTGATAGATTACTACTTAAACAGTTAAAAATTACTTTATCGAACACTAAAAAAACAATTTTTACTACGTCAAAAATTATTAACGAACACAGTCTGTATCCATTACTAGAATTTTTACTAATTTCATAATAAAGTTATATTACTAAATTTTATAACATGCAAACCAAACCGTATGGTGTTAAATTTAATATCGAATAACTCAAATCAAATATTGTCCAATAATTACCATAGAAAAGGTAAGAAGTATTCGAATTAAATTTTATATTACAATCATTAATTTTCTTTTTTAGATTTTTTTATAGTGAAAATTATTTTTTATATAAAAAATCTGATAGGCGGACTCCACATATAGATCAAATTCTAATTAGCACATTCAACGTAACCTAAACAATTTAACCAATTTGTAGACTAAAGAACTACTTATCTACACCTAATACTAATTAAAAAAATGAATAAAAAAGGATATTCAAAACAATACAAATCAAAATAAAAGGATAAAATAGTATAGAATTTAATAAATATTTCATTCCCTTGGAAAAATGGCATCAACCACACTCAATTGTGGACTTCTAAGTTGCCACTCTTGACTTTTACATATGATAATGTTTATATTTAAATTAATTATAAATTTTAAATAAATAAAGATAAAAAAATTCATATTAGAAAAATGTAATTGATGCAACGGTAATGTTCAAATACGCGGGCCTCATATTGTTACGGATTTTACGATATTTTTTTTAAAAATATTTTAAAAATCATTTGTATATCCGTATATTTTGCATTAGAGTGTTACATGTTTTAAATAAAAAATAATTTATTTTCATTATCGACCGTTCATTTTTATATCTATATAAAAAACTGTCTAAAGATTATATAATATGATGTAATTAGTATAATATTTTTAACAAATAAATTATTTTTGTATAGTCGCCACCGCAACTATAATCACTACTCTGTATGTAAATAGAAGACCCAAAAGTCAAAACCGAAAATCCATTTTATTCTTATTTGGACTGTTGATTTGAATAATGAAATAAACTCTTCACAGTCGGTTTCTGTCCCAACTTGAAGCACCATTTTCTTGAATCTTTGCCATATGAAAATTCATTGGAAACCCGTTTTTTCACTTTTTCAAGAAAAATTGCTTTTTAATTTATTTTATTTAATAAACTTTATTTAGCAATTTAAAATATAAATATTCGGTAAAAATAACTGTGAGTATTGCTGTTAATAATAATAATAAAAGTAAAAAAAGACATATACTAATATTTTAGTGACTATTTTTAAACAAATATTTTATAATTATAAGTCACCTAATATATATTACTTACAACATATGAAATCAAATAAATATATTTTTAATTTATTAGCTTCAAGGTGGATTTCATTATTTTCACATAATATAATATAATATAAATTTATCATTATAAATTAAGTCCCACACTTTAATCACTCGCGCTAAACGCATACCTAATTTATTATGATAGCCAGCCTTCATGCCAAGTGAGTTCAAATATTTTATCAATGTTTCAATATTCTAATAAAATTGCGGTATTGATCAAAACATTTAGATGGTTATACAATATTTGATGAATTTAAATTAGTTATTTACTTATAAAATAATCATTGTATAATACATTGAGATATTATTATCATTATTGTTATAAATTTGATAGAACACAAAACTCCATTATTATATTCAAAATAATAAAAGATGGTAGAGTAAAAAAGAAAAGAAAAAAGCAATAAAAACCAGAAGAGGTAATAAGTGAGTTGAATTTCAATCTTCATGGAACAAGGTAATAGCTTGTTTATTTAGTGTGTGTTTTGATGGATGTAATTGCATATCCATTATAGTAAATTAACTTATTTAGAAATAGGAAGACAAAAAATTTTCAAAATTGCTTCAACTACCTAATAAAAAATAATTTATTCTTATTAAAAACAAAAAAATAAAAAAATACAGCTTCTACCAATTTTTTCAGCAGCCCTTCGAACCTCGGAAGCGACACCACCAGCACATGCCCCACTGGTGAAAAGTTGACTTTCGCTCGAATCTAGCACCGTCAAGATCGCTGCCGTTGGATTTTGATAGCCGCTGCACGCACTGGTAAAAGTCCAACCGATAGACATTTTTCAAAAACTACAGACAGACATTCTTTAAAAACTGCAGAATTTTGAACGTAGTAATGTCAAACTAAAAAAACAAATTAATTTCAATGATCCATTCAAATTAAAGAGATATTTTTTAGAGTATCTAAACGCGGCCATGGTCGGGTTGGCCCGTGCGGCTTGCCTAGCTCAGCCTGTCTAAAAATCGGTCCGGCCCGTACTTAAACCGGAACCGGTTGATCGACGGTCCGGTCCAGGTTCAACGAAATTTCTAACCGTAACCATTTTGAACCATGAATCGTATTTGAACCGTCTGAACCGTCTAATTGAACCAACGATTAACCGTGAAAATAATTCAAAATTTGAAATTATTGAAACCGCTGATTTGAACCGCAGTTCAAACCGGCGGGCCGCGTGCATGGACAGGACCTAGGACGCGTGCGGGCCTATGTGCGCAGGAGCTAAATTTATTTCGTTTCGTTGGTTTATTTTGTTTAATTTTTTTTTCTTAATTTATGTTTTCTTCCGTTTTCTTATTTTGTTTATTTTTATTTTTTAGTCCCGGAGTTAATTCGGATGAGGAAGTTGGGACACAAAGCACACAAGCGATGTACCTCAGCATTTCCGGCGTGAGTCCGTCGGAAATTCCGAATACGTTTAAATTTGCAAAAACTGTAACATACGTACAAATGGAAAATCGGCGGAGGGTATGGAACGATGAAGTGGCACATGGAGCAAAAGCATCCGACGTAATTTTTCGGTAAAAAAAGATCTCAAACGCAAATATTCGGATACGTGTCTTCTAAAAATTCTATTTTTGATTTTAATGATAGAGATTATAAAAAAGGATTAACCAAATTTATATGTGTTGAAAAATTGTCTTTTTCTTTTGGTGAAAAATGTGGTTTCATTAAATTTTTAAAAGCATATGTTCCACTTGCTAAAACTGTTTATAGAAAAACAACTAAAAGAAATATTCTAACTTTGTTTAAAGAAAGAAAAAAAATTATTGATTGCTCAATTTGCTGCAATGGAAGGACGTGTATCTATCTGTTCCGATATTTGGACAGATAATTGGCACAACCATTTCTACATGGATTTAACAATTCATTATATTGATAATTTATGGCAGTTGCAAAAAAAAAACAATCGTCTTTCGTGCTTTTGACGAAATGTATACTGTCGCTAATATTTATAAAAATCATTCATAATATTTTAGATGAATATAAACTTGTTAAAAAATTTTTAACAATCTCATTTGATAATGCTTCATCAAACACTGTATCCATCCATTAATTAAAAGAATTATATCAACCAAATGTTGGCGGTAAATTTTTTCATATTAGATGTGCATGCCATGTGTTGAATTTGTGTGTTCAAGATGATTTGAAATTTTTAGAAGTGCACATTTCACCCATTAAAATGCAATTAAACATTTATACTCTTATAATAAATTTATGAAAAATTGGTTTAGATTTTGTTGAAATAATAATTTGACTCTTACAAAATTTAGACGTGATGTTATATACATGTAGAATTCCACTTACAATTTATTAGCACAATCATACAAATATAAGGATGCATTGTGCGCTTTTTACAATTTCCAGGATAATCACGATATTGTGATTTATCCACGATCATGGGAAATTTGTTCAAAAATAATTAATTTGCTAGAAGTTTTTAATAATGCTACTAAAATATTTCGTCATGTCTACATACCAACATCACATATTTGTTTGCAATTCAATGTTAATATAATAAATAAATTGCAAATGTTTGAAAATGATGTTAGTTTAAAGATTGTGTGCAAGTAATGAAAAATAAATAGTTAACTTATTTTAAAATTATTTATAATTTATTTTTAGTTGCTGTTGTATTTGATCCAAAGTGTATTAGATGTTTTAGAAACTATTTTTGATGTTTATTTTTAGAATTTGAATTTGCGTATAGATAAAATGATTAATGTACATAGTTTAGTTAATGAAACTAGGCAAACAGTTAATGATTTATTTCTTAAATTTTTTGCAAATAACGCTTCACCAATTGCTACTGACGTTGGCGGAAGTTCTACTTCCGTCAGATCAGGTGGGACCTCGGTTCAAAATAAAATGTCTCTTATTTATTCCCAACGCCAAAAAAGGCTGAGGGAGACCGGTGCAAGCCAATCCGAAACTTGACAAATACCTATCCACGGAGTTTGAATTTTCAAGTGCAGTAACGAATCCGATAAATTTCGACATCTTGGAGTGGTGGAGTAGGCATGGAGATACATTCCCAGTAATGGCCAAAATAGCTAAAGAAATGTTGGTGACACCGGTCTCAACTGTCGCAGTGGAGCAAGCATCTCGAAGTCCAAGCGTGCGTCGGTGCTTAGGCAGCCGCCGCGTAAACAAGATTGTTGGACTTCTTTCTCGGATGAAAGTTCCGAAGTAACCGAAAGCTTTTTCGCCGCCAAAAATTAAGATAAGCAATAGAATTACGTGAACTTTGATTTTTCTTTCCGCTAAAGAAAATATGCAGTCAAAATAAATTTTTTTAAAAAATAAAAAATTTATTTACAAGTCCAATTTTTTTTCCATATATTTTAAAATTATTTTACAGTTAATTGTAATAAATTAAATGTAATGTAAATTTAATGAAGAAATAAAAAATATTATTTTTTTATGATCAAATTTTTTTTCTAATTTAAAGTTTCATTTTTTTCATTTTTTATTTCATTTTTATTAATTTTATTCTTCAACATTCAATAATTCTTAATTTTTTTTTTCAAATTTGAATATATATTTCAACTCTTTCAATTTAAACATCTTTTTAAAAAATTTAAATCAATAATTTACAATTCAAATTTTAAATTAAACATTCAACTTTATATTTTTTCTTTTCCAATTTATTTCATAATTAGAAATAGAATGGGTTCAGGTTTGATGCTCCTCCAACCGTGCCTCGGCAGGCCGGGGGCCGCGGTCCGATACCAGCCCGTAGCCACCTCAAGAGTACCTAAGGCCCTCAGACACTCAGATTGATTTCCTCCACAGAAAGGTCCAAAATTTTGTTAGAGAAACAGAAACAATTTACAAAAAACTTGTAATTTCATAAGAACCCAAACCTAATCTTCCCCTCTAATTTCAAATTGATTTTGAAATAGATGGGGATGAATAGAAAGCTTCCCTAATTCTTTAACTCAAATCAATTTTGAATTAAGAAGTTGAAGAAAAATTCAGACCTTCCTACTACTGAACTTTTTTCAATAATCCCTCCACAATTTCGAAATAGAGAAGGAAGAACAGTTTCAAGAACCCTAGAAAATTTTCAAAAATCTTTTTGACGTCTGATTTTTCTAAAATTGCCCCTCTCCAATCTGCAAATCCCTCCTCCTTTTTTAGGCAAAGGTCTTCTTCTCTTTTTCGCATGCCTCATAGCTCCGCTCCCCAAACTTTCCCTTTCTCTCGGATTCCCCTCCCTCTTCGTTCAACTCTGAAATCTTCCCTTTTGCTTCGGCTCAAGACCAAGGAGGTGATGACCGGTCGCTCTCTCCCACCTCTGGCGCTGGACGAATCGATCTTGAAGAGGACAGTTTTCCCTTCTAATTTTTGTTCTTGTTATTGGAAGAAAGTGAAAGAAAGCCATACAAGAATATAGCAAGCCAAATCTCTGATCGACGCAGAAAAGAATCTCAGACCAAAAAATGAGATTCTTGCTGAATCCGAGTTTGCAGCAATACAAGAATCTCGATTTGAAAATACACTCGTTCCATCCATACAGTACAATCACCCTCCCTCCTCTGTAGATCTATAGTTGTCCGATCTTTTCCTTACTTGAACATTGCTATGCCTAAAAAATCAGTTAGTTGACTACCAAAAGAAAGTCCTACTGCTGAGTAAAATGGTGTCAGTCTCGGTTAGGTAGTTTTAATTATTCACATTCATCTTGACTTCTCAACTACCTAATACAACATCTCTTTCGGCTTGCATTATAATATATCAAAAGAAAGAAAACTTGGTCCAAAACCCAAGTCTTGATGAAATGTGGTCAGTATCACGAAGAATAGATTTACTTGGTCCAAAACCCAAGTCTTGATGAAATGTGGTCAGTATCACGAAGAATAGTCTTAATATTAGAATTATAATTATAATTCGTTTAACTTGCCATTTTGAGAGTGTTAGAAATTATATTCGGTTCGTTAAATATTTGAATTCGAAATTCGGCTCGTTTAAATTTCGAATAGGACTCGAATTGAATATTTTTCGAATCAAATGCCGAATAAACTTTGATTCATTTACAACTCTAATTCTAATTATTTCGGCCGAACGCTCCTCTTCTTATCTTCCTCAAAGACTGGGTCCCGGTGTATTTGAAAAAGAGTGACCAACCCATTCCTCTCTATATCGTTGGAATGAGTCAAGGAAAGTTCGGTTTAGTTGCTGTCATTCCCAACCGACCGCCTCGCTTGGTTCGAAAACAATCATTTTTAATTAATTCATTACCCACAAATTATGTTATCCAAAACAAATACTAATTACATAAACTGAAACAAATAATCAAGAATGGAATATGTAAATATAAGAACTTTTTATTCATATAAAACAAAAGTATTACAAATTAATAACGAGTAGGAATTACATAGAGTGGTTTACTTCTTTTCACAGTAACACTAAACGATTCAGACATATCAAGATTTTCTGGTATGATTTCTGCATCAAGTTTCCAATTAAAATAGTAAAGTAAATGTGCAAGTGGAAGTTCAACATTAGCCATACCAAATGAAATACCTGGACACATCCTCCTTCCAGCACCAAATGGAATAAATTCAAAATTACCACCTTTATAATCTATAGAGTTGTCCAAAAATCTCTCTGGGTAGAATTTGTCGGGTTCGATCCAGTATTTGGGATTTCTTCCAATTGCCCATGCATTCACCATCACTCTTGTGTTTTTAGGTATGTCATATCCATCAATAACACAATCTTCTTGACATTTTCTTGGAACTAATAATGGTACTGGAGGATGAAGTCTCAAGGTTTCTTTAATAACTAATTTTAAGTAATGGAGTTCACTAAGTCCTGCTTCATCAACTTCCCCTTTTGCTCCAAACACTTTTCTTACCTCTGCTTGTGCCTTTTGCATCACTTCTGGATTTTTCATCATTTCGGACATCGCCCATTCTATTGGCGTAGACGATGTATCACTGCCTGCAATAAACATGTCCTGAAATACAAAAGTTGAATCAATACCAAAATTTCAAAGTATATAAATCTTAATAATTAGTCCGTTAGATTAAAAAAAAAAAAAACACTTAGGAAAATAAATAGATGAATAGATTTGTCATAGAGAAAAAGAAGGAAACACTGACCAAAATGACTGCTTTGATATTCTGAGTGCTCAAAGGGAAGTCAAAGTCTCCTTTGTCCAAAAGATCCAAAAGAACATCAACAAGATCTTCAGTTTCAGTTTCTGTAACAATCTTACCAGATTCCTTTCTAGCTCTGTGTTTATCAATTTCGTCTTGGATTATCTTATCGATTTGGGAATGAAGTCTTTTGATAATAGGCAATCCAATACTCATTCTCTGAAGCAATTTATTAGAAGGGTATAAATCGACAAGATTAAAACCTGTTGTAGCTTCAGTTAATTTCCTAATAGTTGGAACAAACACTTCTTCTCCTCTACACACTTTACCAAAAACAGCTCTTGAAATAATACTGAACATTAAACTTTCCATCATTCGACTTAAGTTAATCGGACAACCTTCATAATTAGAAGCAATCGAACTTATAAGTTTCTTGACTTCTTCTTCTCGTATTGATCGAAAAGACTGCACACGTTTGACACTTAAAAGCTCTGTAGTGCAGAGCTTTCTTAATGCTCTCCAATAGTCTCCATATGGTGCGAAAGCAATGTTTGTTCCATCATAAGTTGCTTTAAATGAAGAAGGTACAAATGGTCGACTTGCAAAATTGGTATCATGGGTTTTCATAATTTCTTTTGCTAGTTCTGCTGATGAGATTATAACATTTGAATTTTCCCCAAGTTGAAGGTGAAAAATAGGTCCATATTTTTTAGATAAATTGGTTAGACAGTGATGGGGCAGATCGCCGAATAAATGGTGGAAACCACCGATTACCGGTAAGTTTGAAGGCCCCGGCGGTAGATTTTTAGACTTATTGGGTTTTTTTCGTTTGATTAGAAAAATTATGAACACGGAGAAAGTGAAAAGAATTGGAAAGAAGAGCTGGTTTTCCATTGCAAAACTATGGAGTTACAGTTTGATTATGAAAAAGCATATTATTATCTGCCCTTTTTATAGACGTGTACGTATAATTTTATAAATCCTAAACAAACTCAATAAATTATTCTGACGTTCCAGCATTTTCAAGTCGCAAATGGCTGCAATTTTACATTATTTTACTATAGATATAGAGAGATTGAATAAGATGTGCATTTCTTCTATGTTTTACATTATTTTACCGATTTTGCATCCCTTTCATCATAATTGACATAGTAGTTATGTGCATTTTTTATATGTTTTGCACAAGTTTCTAATATTTCACACATAACTCATAACGGTTAGTTAAATAAGATGGCCACTTGACAAGTATCAAGGGTTCACCCCAGGTTCGTCAGAATACAGTAACTTAACCCTCATATTTTGGATACAGGTCTCAAAACAGACTCCAATACTATGTAGAGAATTTTGAGTGCTAGGAGCCATTAGTTAATTATCATTTTAGTCAAATTCATTATTTAATATTTGAGTTTATGATAAGTTTTGGTTCACCTTATAATTAGGATATCTTATAATCAAAACGACTCAAGTAAATTTATAGAAACCACCTTTTTATATTTTTTATATTTACTTAAGGTATATTCTACATATAGTTGACAATCAAAACTAGATGGTTAAAAGTACATAAATGTTTTACTTGTGATCTACTTAATATATTCTTGGATTAAAAAAAAAAAGAAAACTTTAATTTTATTAAAATATGATAATTCAAATATGATATTCAGTTCTACGAAGAAAACTACCAGCAAGAAGGTTAGAGACCATCTCTAACCGTACGTTTAATTTCGTTCCAACAACACGGCATTTGCTGCACCACAAATGACAATTAGCAGCATTGTGCTACGGTGATGCGCTATATTTCACACAACATTGTAGCACATACAATTTTTTTTGTAGTTAAATCTTCGCAATTAGATTTTTGTCCATCACTTAATAAATTGTATTAATTATTAATTAGTTTTATATTTTCATAATTATAAATTTGAATTAATATATTGTATAAATAGTAATTATGATGAATTATTTTATATTGTATAGAATAAATATGATTGCACATATATTATAATTAAACAAAATATATTAATAGAAAAAACAATTAGCAACACACACCATTAATAGCTTTTTTTTAATGAAACTACACCATTAATTTAGTCCTAAAAAAACCATACCACAAATAAGAACCATTAACTTAGTCTTAAAAAAAAAAAAAAAAAAACTCCATAAATGAGCTAATTTGTACTTTTTTTTTTCAAAAATTATTTTTATTTTTAGTTTGCTAAGTAATGTTTGAATAATGTATATTTTTAATTAATATGAATGTATTTTCATAATTAATATTTGTTTGATGTATTTTTATAATTAATATTTAATTAATGTATTTTATTTATCTCTAACATATTTATTTATAATATATTTTATTTATTATATTATGGATGAAAACGTAAAATATATAAATGTATGAAGTGGATATATGAAATGATATAGAGTTTGTAAGTGAAGTGGATAAATAAAGTTAAGTAGAAAATTAATCAGAGATAAGAATATAAACAAAATATTATTTTTGGTGTTAAAAATAAGACAATGGTTAGAAACGATATTGCGCGTTCTCATCAAACCCACGCGTAGCTAATGTGTCCTATTTTTAGTCATTGTTTCTTATTTTGAACAATTTCTGGTTGTTTCCTTTTCGCTTTTTCCCATCCCTTCTTCCATTCAAATGTATGTGTTATATTTTTCTAACACGTGTTTGAAAAAAAAATTGTTATACTATGAATCTATCCACCAAAATTAGTTATACTATGAATAGCTAATCACTAACGGTTAAACATTTTATTTTTTTTATAAAAACTTATTATAATTTTTAAACTATCGAAAAAAATATTTAACGTTTTAAATAGTTAATTTCACTAATAACAAATCCTAATCCTAAATACATTGTTATAATATTGTTATGAAAGATAAGTAACCCTACCAAAAAAGAAATAATTAGGTCTCCCTGGTAATAATGCTGTGGGAATTGATTAGTCAATGTCAATTCCTTAATTGGTTTGTTCTCCAAGCCATTGACCCAACGACTTAAATACTCCAAGTTTTTTTACTAGTGGTTCAAAACCATTGACCAAGCTTTTCAACTCTTGAAGGTCCAGATTTTTATTTAAACAATTATAGAAGTGTCAACTCTGATAAAAAAATTAAAAAATGAGAAAGCATATAGAAATAGAAATAATGTAATAGGTAGGTTCTACAAATTCAAAGTGTATACATCACCACCCACAACATATTATATATACCCATCAATAAAATATTACCTAACTTGTTAAAGAGACCATAATTATTAATAAAAATATAAGAAATTCAGGTAGAATTTACAAAATTCCAGCTAATTCAGCCACCATTCAGCTTAACTACCTAACTTGTTTACACAAAACATGCTACTTTAAAGTATAAGAAAATAAAATTGTTTTTATTTCAGCCAATTCGGTTGTAATTGCCGCAAAAGAATTTTTTATTTTTTTTTATTTTTCTGAATAATCTAATACCATTTAAATTTTGTTTGAAATGGAATTGGCCAAATCAGCACCAATTAGTTGTTTCTCATAATAATTTACGTTTATAAATAAATACTAGTATTAAAAATTAAAGTGGTTAAAGTTTTAATATTATCTAATTAAAGGCTATACTAATTATCTTTTTTTTTTTTTTTTACAAACTACCAATATTGGAAATTTGTACAACTAGCCCGATTGATCCAGTTCGGAGCTTATAACTCATAATTAATATTTTCGCTACTATGAATATATTTAGTGTGATCGAACTTGATACTAAGACATCGAAAAGTTTATAAAATATGTTAAAAGTTAATATTTACTTTATATAATGCTAAAAATATTAAATAAAGTATAATGATAGGGTTGTTTTAGAGTAACGGTGCCATATAAAACCTAACAAATAGGAGGAATAATAGAAACATGGATAAAACCAAAATTTTGTAAACCATAGTTACTCTAATTTTAGGTTTCATAACAGCCGTTTTCCATGTTCTCACTTCAGCAATAATTTAAATACTAACAATGCTATGAGGGACGAAAATAAAGTTAAAGTTAAATTAAGGGACTTACATGTGAATTAATAAATTAGGTAATTAAGGGACTTGAATGTAAAGATTAATAAATCAGGTACTAAGAAGAAAATGGCATATATAATATAAAATAAATTAAACGGCTAAATAGAAGTGAACATGAAATTAAAAGCAAAATGGAGTAAATTCATATCAAATATTACTTCTAAGGACTTAAAACTAAAGGACTTGATTGCATATAAACTTAAGTAAAAAGGACTAAATAGTGAAATGATATAAACACTAACACTAAACCAAAATTTAACAAAATAAGATCAAATTCATGTTTTTGCTGCTTCTTTCTCACGTTTCCTTACAAAGAACAAATATGAAGAAAGATTTTTTTTTTCTTTAATAAACAAAGTGGAAATTTATTTATTTATTTGAGAAAAAAAGTGGGAAAATTAACCAAGTAGTATATCTAAATCTAAGAATGTGATTAAGGATAATCAAAGAAAGCTTGAAACATCATTAATTCTAAAATCTAAAAACAAGAAACAAAGAAATGTAAACATTAAACATAACAAAAAAGATTTTTTTTTTTTTTTTTTTTTTTTTAAGATGCATTGGAAAGAAATTGGCAATGCTTCCATAGTTGTAAAAAAGTGCGCCTTATTACAAAAGGCTCCTACATGCTTAATTTTCTTTTTAAACAAAAGTAACGTTAAAAACCAACAAAAGAAAATAAGGTAAGAACCCTAATTTGCAAGAGTCTGAGGTTAGTTTTTTTCTTTTTTTTTTTTTTAAAAAAAAAAACAAAATCTTTCAATATTTCTCATCTTCAATAACCATTGGATGTATATAAAGAGCTAAACAATACTTAATTTGACTAATTAGTATTTTTTAGTTGTCAAAAGGCTAAGTCAAACCCTCAAGTCAAATGACTCAGAATCCTATAATAATAACGGCCTCAAATTCGCATACATACTCTGATTAAGAATTCTGAAAACTAAAGCAATTTATCCTTTATAACACTCGTTACTTATGAATGTAAAAACACTAATAACGTAATGATTTTGTAAGATAGAAATTAAAAAAACGCCACAAACAAAATTTGATAGGTAAATCTGAATATTAAAGTTTCCCCCCAATCACACGAAATATTCTTGAAAAGATTAAGTAATTTCAAATTTGATGAATAATTGATTATCTATTACAAGCATATGTTGCCCCTTTGAAACTAGATAACAAATCCAGATCCTAACTAGATAAAGATATCTTATCTAAATTAATTTTAGATTAGTAAAAATATAGCAAAAATTAGTCCAAAATATTTGCCCACAAAAATAGTCAAATTCACTTCCATGCAACCCTCATGCATTTCATGCATGCAAAGTTTTCCTTGGCCAAGCTTGTTTTCCTCTCAAGAAGCTTCATTTCCAAGACATATTATAAACATGATAAACTTTGGATTTTCCTATCCATCTTCTTGACAGCAAGTTCTTCTAATTCCTTCGATATTTTTTATTGTACATACATTTGCTTGAAATTTCTTAGTTCGACTCCTTGTCAAAGTACCATTTGATAACGTCAAAGGATTTTTGTCAGCCATCTTGTTTGCATCATCAAATGACAAGAAAAAGCTTTAGGATTGAGCTTCGGTTGCCTTCTATTAATCCAAACCTAAAGAGCTAATGAGTGACAAGGAGATTGAAATTAAATTTACGACATTTACCTAACTCAAATGAAGTTTAAGGACTTGAAAATCCTAGATGACTAAACAAATAAACAAAAGGAAACAAGGGAAAACTGCGGGTGAGCATTCCTTGCTCCTTAACAATCTAACACTACCAAAAGCTTGAACTAAAATGAAATTAAGAAGAAAGAAAAACAGGGAAAAACGTGAAAAACAATTTGACCTCTGAGAGAGGAAAAATCAATACATTTCACTGTTTATGATTTGTACTATATTTAATGTTTAAGATGAATACATAAGAACCAAATAAAAATACAATAACGGGAAACTAATTTTATTTTAAATTAATACATTTTTATTTTTGAAAAATGAATTGATTCATCAAATTCACCTTCTAGTGTTACAATTTGTTTAAAACAAAATGTTTTTTTTTTTTCTGGCAAATTTTTAGGATTCCTGTGCTTCCTTTTCTATCTCAATATGGTGATTGTATTAGTCAGCTAAAAGTGCATTAATGCATCGTTTGGTCGGGATAAATTAGAGGAAAAATTGAAATTTTATGTACATAGTCAACTTCTATGGAAGTTGAAATGTATGATTAGGAGGAAAGTTTGAGTAAAAATTAGATTTAAAGAAAGATGGAAGAAAAATTAGAGGGAAGTTGACATTTTAAACTCACCATAAGAAAGTTAAAACTTTTTAAAAAATTAATTTCCATTAAAGTAAATTTTCAACTAAATAATAATTAAATATAACATAACATAATGTCTTTGCAAAAAAAAAAAAAAAAAGAAAAAACAAAAAAGCCAAAATGTCATATCTTCTTTCATGATTATCTCATTAAATTTAAACAAGCCAGTAATACAACTAATGAACTAAATCCCAATTATTAATTAGCCCCGCAAGCCAACTGTCAGGACTATTTTCACCGGTTACAGACTCAATTTCTGCCTACCAGGACACACCTGGAATGGAAGCTGTCATCACAACTTCTATGGTTTTTGAGGGAAAGATATAAGAGAGAACCTAGTAAATAACTTAGGTTGGCTTCAGAAAGCAACCTAGATCGATTAGGCACACGATCTAAAGGGTACTCGAAAAAATGTAAAAATCTTTTATAGAGAACCTAGTAAATAATTAAAGAAGAATCACAGCACTATTTAATTTTGTCGAGTACCTAGAGCAATTGATTTCAATGGATATAGTTCTCACATTTGAAAATGAATAAAGACGGGAAACTGAAATTTTCTGTCATCCATAAGTCTGCCCAAAGCAATTTCTGGTTTTCCAAATTCTCATTCCAGACGGAACAGGCTTACAAGCATACTCACATGTAAAATAGCCTAAAATCTAGGGGAGACAAGTAAAATGAATAAAGCGGCTCAATCACCTATCAAGACCTGAGAACATAACCCATTTCTTCATTTAAAACTAATTTCCACACACATTAGAGGAAATTAAAATATGATCTTAACATTTATTGATGAGTCTGATTTCCCAGCCAAATGTAAATAAAGGGATGTTGCTAGCTGTTGAAGTCAATGAAAAAAACAATTTCCAATGATTATCACTCAGTGGTGAAATCTGATTGATGAAAGCATCTCTCTAATTTTCATCATGCAGATTACCGCAGAAAGTGCTACGACCAGCCAATAGTTTTGAAAGTAACTGAATGTTTTAGCGTGATAGAGAAACAAAACAAGGAGAAAGAGAAACTTACATTCTGCGGGAGTGGATCATCCTTCACAAGTTCACTTATATTTACCACAAACTTTGCTTTGAAGCCTTTGCCACATTCTCCATCTCCATTTACATAAAAAGTCCAGTAAACAATGCACAAAACTGTATCAAATATCACATAACTACGCTAACTAGAAAGACCAGGATCAAATGTTAAATCATGTAAGAAAAATGATATAAGATCCCACCAAATTTGAAAACATTTATTATGGTGGCCAAGTATTCTAAGTCTAACATAAAAGAGAATACACACACGTAGACGTGGCCACGGTCTGGGCCGGGCCACGGTTCGAGCTACATGGAATCGTAATCGGCCCGCCGAACCGGCGGTTCAGGTTAAAACGGCAGTCCACCGGCGGGTTAGGGACCGGCGGTTTAGAGCGGTTAAACCGACGGTTTGGGGCGGTTAAACCGATGGTTCGAAGACGGTTCACGGATTTGTACAGGTCCTGTTTGAAATTTTTTTGAATTTGAACCGACCGAAGAACGGGCCGGTTCAGGTTCCAGGTTGGGCAGTTTCGGGCTCGCACGTGTTAGGGCCGGTTCAGCCACGGGCCGAACTGGCCTATGGCCATGTCTACGCATACGGGTAGATAAAGAGAATAAAAGGATTTGCTTTATTTAGTTATTTTCTTTAAGGTGGTTGGCTTGTTGCAAGCATAAGAAATGAAATCATCAACTTTGCTTTAAGTGCGCCTGCCGCATCTAGAGACCAAAGTCTCATTCATAAACTAATGAGCTAAAATAACCAACAGAGTGAGTGAATGTTACCATAAATTATTGTAGAATTCATTTAAACCAAACAGAGACCGAGTTACTCAGATTGACGTATGGATAGATATGTGTATCTAACATGTTTGTATCCCTTGCAAGACTTATATATTGCCTACACCAAGGAGACAAAAGTGACGTTATATTACATAAATATTAGTTCGGGTCTGATGGTCAGACATAGAAGAGAAAATGCCCGAGGCAGCAACAAACAGCAAATAAAACAATTCAAAAGCTACATATATATATTTTTTTAAAAAAAAAAAAAAAATCATCCAAACCTCAAAAACGGAACCTTGAGTAAACCACAAAAAAATTCGAAGAAAGCGGAGGCCCAGCTCAGTCATGCCATTGAATCAGACAAGAAAGAAACAACTGGATCAATAGTGGTTGCAACTCACACAGGTTGCCCCGCCACCAAATCCAGTGTTTCTCTCGAATCTGCTCACACAGGTTCACGGAATACAATCATAGCCTCTTTAGTATTGAAAGGTTCATTGAATACAATCATAGGCTCCGCTAACCACTCTGAAACCATCCATCTCTTTGAGAGCAAAGCCTCATTTTCCGGCTAGAATTTCTTCAGAGAGAAATTACGAGCTTCTGGTTTCATAATTACCTTTCTCTACATTTTTTCGGGGCCTTCGGTGTAATTTCATACTACCCAAACTGTAGAGTTTTTTCTCTATCATCAATTGAGAAAAATAGATGCTCAAGTTCGTCTTTGGTCAAATGTAAAAGAGAATACATAACTCTGGCGGCAACAGAAAGCAAAGAAACGAATTCAAAACTTAACGTCAACCGACCAAGGTTACTCCTCATAGCGTCTGTTCATATTATTTTTCAAAAAGAATCATCATTGAAAAAAAAAAAAACCAAATGAAATAAAAACATTAACGGAAACAGATAAATCTGAAGACAGAGGAGGTTACGATCAGATATTCATCTCTTCGAAGTAACGGAGTAAATAAATAGGTCGTACCTTTGTGCATCTGACGGTAGGCTAACAAAAGATAATTACCGTTTTGCCATATTTTAATTTTTCCCGCCAAGAAATTATGCATCATCAAATTCAAAGCCTCACAATATTGAAGAAGACAACCATTCTGAAACCATCCGCCTGAGAAAACCTAGCACCCTGGCTAATTAATAACTAGCCTTTGTAAATAAGTATTTTGGAGTAACGCCTTTGACTTGCGTGATTATTACGTAAAGGATATTAAATATTCTATATCTACTTTAAAATTTAAAAACAGAGATTCTTTCTGCGTAATAACAACGAACCACAGCTGTTTAGAACAAACCTATATAAACTGAAACCGCCTCACTTTTGCTCTTACTCGTATTATCCTCTCTCGCACTTATTCTTTCTCTAAATCCCGAAACCCTAACTCACCCAATTTATCAATATCATTTGTTCTGTTTATTGCTCTCGCTTCCGTAATTCATTCGTTACTCGTTTGTTCTCTATTCCTCTTGCTCGATTCAGGTATGGCTACTCGTCTTGTCTTGATTTTTCTTTCTCAATGTCAAGTTTCATGTTTAGATATTCGTAATTTGGGTTCGATTTAGGGTTTCAAATTATGTGATCGAGAATTTCACCGGCTACCCTTTATTCTGAAACCCTAGAGAGTTTGTGTCGTAAATCTTACGATGACCAACCTGGGTTGTTTTTTAATGCTTTTTTGCTATTGCCTTTGTCTGTTTGCCTGAGGAAAATCAATTGCAAAAGATGTTATTCTTTTCTTTCCTTTTCTTGTTTCTCTTTCTTTCTTTGATGCAGACACAGAATTGTGTTCTGTCATGGTTGATCTTGAAACTTTCATATGCAATAGTTTTTTTTTTTTTTGTGAAACGATTGAGGGTTTGGGATTTGGAAATCCTTGATTTAATGTTCTGATCTTCATTGTATGGTCGCCACGGGCCGGTCACGGGCTTGGGCCCGTCGGGCCACAAGTTGGAGTAGTGAAGTATGGGAATCAGCCTGCTGAACCGCCACGCACGGTTAACTGGCGGTGGAAAGAAATTTTCAATTAATCGACGGTTTAATTAAACGATTCAGACGGTTTTATAGTTCGAAATTTTGTTGTACCGAATCATCTACCGACCGGTTCCGTTCGATTAATCACGGTTTTCAGAGACGGACCGAGCCCGTTCGGATACGGGGCAGACCCGGAGAGCCCAGCTGGCCAAACCGGCCCATGGCCTCCTCTAAGTTATGTTATATTTACCCATTGAAATCTTTGATTCCAGAATGTCCGCTGATATTGCAACTAGAAGACTTGGAGGACGAGGACATGCTCAAAATAATGTCGTCTGTCGTTATTGGAAGATGGGGAAGTGCACTAGAAACCCATGTCGATTCCTGCACATGGATTTACCCACCCCTAAAGATTACCATAGGACTCCAAAACAAACTGGATTTTCACTACCAAAGAGAAGCAAAAACAATGTCTATTTGCGTGATGCATCTGAAAACAAAAAAGTAAAGAAAACCTTTGATGCAACTCTAAACAAAAAAGTAAAGAAAATCTCAAATCCACCGGATTCAAATAATTCCTTGGCTTCAAGTTCAACATTAACAGGACTTGAACTTGAAGCATGTGAATCTGCTAAAAGTCTTGAAAGCAGCAGTTCTAGCACAGAGGTGGTGAATATCAAAAAGACAAGAGCATGCAGTGACTGGCTGTCAGGTCAATGTGTTAATGGTGATGCCTGCCAGTTCTTGCATTCATGGTCCTATGGAGATGGGTTTTCTATGGTGGCAACCCTCAATGGGCATGATCAGGTAATTGGATGCGGTCTACATGATTACTTGTATTGCTTCTTTTCTTTCACATGCATGCAACATGTTATAATCAATACTTGTATCTTTGGAACTTTCTGACTGAACAGAAATGTAACTCATAGAAATTTTCATTCTTTGCCAGGGTTTGGTTGGGATGGCACTTCCTTCGGGATCTGACAAACTTTTCTCTGGTAGCTGTGATGGAATGGTTCATATTTGGGATTGCCATACTGGTCAGTCTATAAAGGCGATTAATCTTGGAGAAAAAATTGGGAATTTAATTTGTGAAGGCCAGTGGATATTTATTGGCTTGCCAAATGTTATCAAGGTCAGTGTCCATATAAGCCCCCTCTCAATCTTTGGTTCTTTATATAAATAGTAGAACTCTTGTTCCTTTTTAAAGCTCAGTCATGACAGTTTATTTGTTATCTTGCAGGCATGGAACCTTGGAACTGGGGCCGAATTCAACCTCAATGCACCAGTTGGGCTAGTTTGTACTATGGAGGTCCATCGGGATATGCTTTTCGCTGGGACGCATGTAATTAGTTCAATTCTTCTTAAAGCTTTTAATCTATTCGTATTTTGTCATTTATGCAATTGTGGAAAACCTTGAGCCTGTATATTGCTTTTTGCCAAAGCATCATTGAATATTTAAGAGTAAGGCATTAGTGCTACTGAATGCCTATATTTGTGTGGTAGTTGGAAGTCACGTTTTCACAGTTCATGTGCTTTTTTTTTTTTTTTTCAATTTCAGTGTTCAAATGTTTTTGTTGGATTTGCACTTTGTAGGATGGTGCCATTTTGGCATGGAAGGTGCCTACTGAGGATATGATGCCTTTTCAAGAAGTAAAATTATTGGAAGGCCACACTGCTACGGTGACATGCTTAACTGGTGGAGCTGGGGGGAGACTGTACTCTGGTTCTGCGGACAACACAATAAGGGTAAATCATGATATTCATCCTTTCTTCTTGATTCATTGTTGTGTTGTTGTAGCTTTGGTTGTGTGATTGAGGACAACAATAATATTGATTTCGTTGTAGTGTCTTCGTGCTCATTGTATTCAATTCAAAGATTTCAGGAGTTGGATTTTTTTTTCTTCGATTATATTATGTTGTGCAATTCCCCTCTTTACAACTCTCAGGTGTGGGACCTCAACACCCTAGAGTGTATTTTTACACTGAATGGCCATACCGATGCCGTTACGTCTCTTCTTTGCTGGAATGAATACCTGCTTTCCTGTTCCTTGGATCAAACAATAAAAGTTTGGACCACTGCTGAAGACGGCAACATAGAAGTGATCTATACACATCAAGTGGAAAATGTGAGTTTTTAATCTTTAATGTCTACTGTTGTATTTGTTCAGTTGTGGTTACTGAAGTAACTAAGTTGCATGTTTCAATGTTACAGGCTGCTATTGCTCTTTGCGGGATTTATGACACAGAAGCCAAACCGATTTTGTTATGCTCTTCTAAAGACAATATGGTTCACTTGTATGACCTGCCATCGTAAGTGAACTTGATAGAACTTTGCTTTTGGTCTTGACATATATACATTTTTGTTTTGGTGAATTGTCTATTAAACATTTATTTCTTTCTTATTTAGATTCAATGAAAGGGGCACAATTTTCTCGAAAAAAGAGGTTGGAGCATTACATGGAGGCCCTCATGGTCTATTTTTCACTGGGGATGATACTGGATCACTTACTGTTTGGAAGTGGTCAGAATCAGGCAAAGTTTCACAAGCAGACAACATCGACAAATGTACAGAGGCATGAAGAAATCAGGCTGAATTTCACACGCAACATAACCATCTACAAATTTACAGGAGCACAGACAGTTTCACAAGCAGCTTAACATCTACAACAAGTGAACAGTCATGAAGAATGTTTGGGGATCTTTCATTGTAACCAGAACTACGAAGAGCTTTGATTCCTCCAAACCCCAAGAGGATACGTAGGCAATTAAATTAAAATAAGGTCAATTTTAATTTAATTCAAGCTCAAATATAGTAAAAAAACTATTTTACTTGTATATGGATAGTTGCATTTTGCCTCAATTTTTTAGCAAGGGGCAGTCAATGAACATCTACAACAACTAATTGTACAGAGACATGAGGAACATTTGGAGATCTTTCATTGTAAAAAGAACTACGAGAGCTTTGATTCCTTCAAACTCCAGGAGGATACGTAGGCAATTAAATTAAAATAAGGTCAATTTTAATTTAATTCAAGCTCAAATATTGTAAAAAAAATATTTTACTTGTTTATAGTTTGTTGCATTTTGCCTCAATTTTTAGTAAGAGGCAGTCAATGAATATCAATTTTGTATCTAAAGGCTGTTTTTTGTAGTTCTCTAATTTCAACTGTTATTATGTATTATTGCATTGTAAGAGAAGATTTTGGCTGAAAGAAGCAAAGGCCTGTTAGCAAAAACTATGTCATGAGTTTTTATAACTTGTTTAGCAGGAGGTCCATATTTTTTGGCTTAGTTTTTCAGTTGGTGATGGTGTAGTAGTGATGAGCCTACTAGATTATGTATATTTCCAATTACAGGCAGCTTCATTGGGTTTTTCCTGAAAATACTGTACCTCAAATCCTGTCTTTATTTTGGTCCTTTCTGTTTGATGGGAACTTGAAAATAATTATTTGGATTTTTTAATCTGCTAATGACATACTGCTTAGCTATTGGTTATTACATGACAATTTTTTTTATATAATAATAATGGTAAAATAATGCAATCTTGATTAATTTAATTTTCTAACTTGGACTTTGAAAGTAATTGCTAATTTTAAAATAGCCATCCAAATATGACCACTGACTTCAATAAGTTTGTATTATATATGTAATTCTGTAGCTTTCTGAGGAATTTCTATATGTTAGAGTCAATCCAGTTAAGAAGATATCTTGATTCCAATTACTTGGTTGAACATTGCATTTTGGATTCTTGCCTTTGTTTTCTATGAAAATTATAATTAAAAAAAATAAATTACAAAAGGTAGGTTTATTTTCAAGTCAAGATCAATTGTGACTGCAAATTTGTATTAAATATAGATACTAAAAGTAAACGATTACAGTGCAATTTTCTGAGGTTATGGCCCCAGCTGCCTCCTGTCTTGAACATAAACTATATTATTGTCTTATTTAGTTGCTCCAATCAAGAGGCTGAAGATGGTTTGTATGGAATTGGAATCAAGTATAGATCATTTTTCCTTCTGACCGTAGCTCCGAATGCCTCAATCATATCTAAAGCTTCTGCATTCAATGCATCAGGAAGTTTCCAATCAAAATGGTATAGAAACTGTGCTAGTGGTAGCTCAATATTAGCTATACCAAATAGTATGCCGGGACACATTCTTCTTCCAGCGCCAAAAGGAATATACTCAAAGTTATTCCCTTTATAATCGATCGAGTTATCAAGAAACCTCTCTGGATAGAACCTCTCAGCTTCAGTCCAATGATTTGGATCTCTACCTATCGCCCATGCGTTCACAATAACTTTAGAACTGATTGGTATATCATACCCATTGATCTCGCATTTTTCTCTACATTCTCTAGGAAGTAGCAAAGGAGCAGGAGGATGTAACCGCAGAGTTTCTTTAATAACTAACTTTAGGTAGTTGAGTTCTTCAAGATCAGTTTCATCAATATTTCCTTTTTTACGAAAAACATTTCTGACCTCTTCTTGTGCCTTCTTCATAACTCTTGGATTCTTCAGCATTTCAGACATCGCCCATTCTACTGTTGTTGATGATGTCTCACTTCCAGCAATGAAAATATCCTGAAATAATCAAATCATAACATAAATAAGCATACCTACAAACTAGAAGGCACTTAAATCCGCACACCAGAATAAGTACTAACCAGAATTACTGCCTTGATGTTATCAGTGGTCAAGGAAAATTCAAGATTTCCACTCTCCTGTAGCCTCAAAAGAACATCGACAAGATCATCATTTTCGCCATCAGTACTGGGTTTTCTTGTTTTATGTTTTGATCTGTGATCGTCAATAATATTTCCAATTATCCTGTCAGCTTCTTTTCTTAGCCTAAGAAGCCTAGACCTCATTCCGCTAACTGTATGAAGAAACTTAACTGAAGGAAACAAATCTGCAAGACTAAACCCTCCTGCTGCTTCAGTGATTTTCTCAACAAGTGGTATAAATTCCTCTTGATCTTTACATTTCTCACCAAAAGTTGCTCGCGCAGCGATCCCATAAGTTAAAGAAAACAATTTCCTACTAAAGTTGAATACTTTTCCTGATGAGGAAGAAGAAATAGTAGCAATCAGATTTGATACTTCTTCTTCTCTAATGAACCGAAATGACTGCACCCTTTTCGCGCTGAGCAATTCGAGCACACAGATTTTTCTCAGCTGTCTCCAGTAATCAGAATATGGAGAGAAGGCAATATCTGTGAAGTTATAAGATATTATACTTGCAGCTAAAAGAAAAGGCCTTTGGGCAAAGACAATATCATGAGTTTTCATGACTTCTTTTGCAGCTTCAGCACTAGAAATTACAATGTTAGGAACTTCTCCAAGCTGAAGAAGCATAACACTTCCATGTTTTTTGGCTAAGTCTCTGAAGAGATGATGGGGCAGAGAGCCAATCAATTGATGCATATTTCCAATAATTGGTAGCTTTGTTGGACCTGGGGGAAGATTTTGTGTGGATGTTTTGGTTTTTGAGTTTCTCCATATTTTGAGTATAATGAAAATGAACAAAGAAGAAGTGAATAAGATTGGAAAGGAGAGGAGTTGCAGTTGCAGTTGCAGTTGCTGATTCTCCATTTTGGAATATGGAGATGTAAAGAAATGTTTCATATCCTTGTGTATAAGTATCAGATCCACACATATTTTTCAAATCGGTCCCTTTTTCCAATTTTTAATTTATAATTGTTAATCTAACGGCAAGAATTCAAAGATATAAAGAGTTAATTTCATTAGTTAGTCAGAAACAGAGTACTGATACAAATTAACGTATAATATATGTGTGTGTGTAATATGTAACCATTTATACGAAAATATATTATCGCAAGTTATAACCATTGTCTCTAAATAAATTAAAATATCTTATAACTAATTACACAAGTGGAAATATATTCACACAGCAGCCTTTCTTGACTATTTTTTCTTTTGAGTTTAGTCAATAATTTCTGATGCTTTTATTTATTTATTTATTTTAACAAAGTCATCATACTTATTTATTTTGACAGACTTCTGATACGTTCTAATTTCTTTATAATTTTAAGGGAAATGCAAAATTAAGTATTTTATATTCTATTGTAAAAAATATATTTATAGACTTACACATTTGGGAAGTGCGAAAGATAAATATATTAGAGATTGAATTTCAAAAATCTATATTCAATGCGTTATTTGTAAATTGTGTGCTATCTTCTTATTCTTATTATCTAATGTATGTTTTTTTTTTTTTTTTGAAAATGTGTACTTATTAAACAAATAATTTTGTATTAATTTTATAAGAGTAAAATAAGCTTATTTAAATAACCTTTAGGTAAGTAGTGGGTGCTCTTGAAAACAAATTCTTTAAATTTTATAGACAACTTAAATAAGGGTAGTGTGAGAAAAAAAAAATTGTCCTAAAAATACCACTTAAAGTGAAAAAAAAAAAAAAAAAAAAGAGATTACTCAAAGTATTGATGACAGTGAAAAAAATATATATTTTTTTAATTTGTAATATAAAATCAAATTTTAAAAATTGTAACCAACTGTATTTAATTAATCCAATGCATTTACTTGTTTTAAGAAAAAAAAATCATTTTTATAAAAAGCACGATTTTAATTTTAAATAAATAGCACGTATGTTTGGTATTTAAAAATATATCACAATATATTTCAAATTAGAAAAATAACATTTTTTCATACATTCTTATATTTTATTATAATAAAATTTTATTTTTTTTATTATGAAACAAATTGTTTTATTTTCCTTAATACTAAATATATGAATAATTTTGTTAAAAATTTTACGTGCTATTTATTAAAAAAAAAAGAACATAAAAGTAGAGCCTGGGCAAGCACTGCTCGCCACGAGAAATCGTAGCCCAGCTCAAAGTAAAATTGGTACTTGGGACTGCTGAGCCAGCAGGGCCCTGTCTCATCGTCTTGGGCCTGACCTTAGCTATATAAGTAAAGAAATTTTACTGTGTATAATTCTTGAACTACCTAACAGAAGAAATGCATAGGTTCTTGTTGGTTTAGCTGTTACAAGATGAACATCTAACATGATTGTCTTATTTTTGGTGGCTGGCTTGAATCAAGAGGCTGAAGATGGTTTGTAAAGAAGTGGAATCAAGTTTAACTGTTGCGGCAAAAGTCTCACTTAGTCATATATAAATTTTCTGCATCCAATCCATCAGTAAGTTTCCAATCAAAATGGAAAAAACTGTACAAGTTGTAGCTCAACATTAGCTATACCACACATCCTTCTTCCAGCACCAAAGGTACATATATCCATAGTTATGTCCTTCATAATCGTCGAGCTATCAAAAAATCTCTCCGGATAGAACCTCTCAGCTTTGGATCTCTTCAAGATAACTTTGGTTTTGACTGGTATATCATACCCTTTAATCTCGCATTTTTCTCTGCATTCTCTAGGAAGAGGCAGTGCGAGAAGGGTATAACTAACTTTGGGTATACAGTTGATTTCTTGAAGCTCATTCTTCTTTAGGGTCTTTAGGAATGGATAGTGAGACCTCCCCATTTTCTTTAGAAAATTAATAAATAAACACATAAAATGACGAAACAACTAAAAATGGAAAGTCAAGAGAAGTACAAATTCAAACAAACCAACCCAAAAAAAGGACATTGCAGACTCAACAACATGGAATTTTGCTCAAATCAAACTCATAATGTTAACACCACATTTTTATTATTATTTTTGGCAATAACATCAAATCCGCTCCCATAATCTCGACTGAAATGTTTAAAGTATTATTTAAGAGACCATTTTATCATATAACCTCCCCATCAATGTGAAAGCAAAGCTGGAGAAAATTATAAACAGGGAAAGATGAGAATGAAAAGACAGACTGCATCTCTAGAGTAGAGACCACATCAAATATGAACCCAAGGAAAAAAAGTCCAAGAACTTCTTTATGCCTACAGAAATAACAACTTTGAAGTAAATTGAGTGACAAGCAAAAATAGAATTAAGTTGATTTTATTAATAATTACAGCACAAAAGTAGTGTTGTAATACTATCTTAAGGCAAATACATATATTATATATATATGGTTAGGTCAGACTATAACAGAGTTCTGCTCTGTTTCCCCTGTTTTCTAGTAGGAGAACTTCGGTTCTCACTTAAAACAGCAACAGAAATGGGAAATTCAAAATACCAAATAAGCAAAAACAAACAGAAAAAGTAATGCTACCTAATAAGAACTCTTCCTTTAAATAACATAATCTGACCATTCATTGATATGTGAAGTATGGTCCATGGTAAAGCTAGGAATTTTGTCAAGCTTGATTGGATTTGCTTTTCCTCCAATCAATCTAGCTGGGTTTCCAACAGCAGTAGTTCTGGGCGGCACATCCTTCAACACAACTGAACCAGCCCCAATTTTGGCCCCATCACCAATTTTAATATTACCCAAAATACAAGTCCCTGCCCCAATCAAAACCCCATCACCAATTTTGGGATGTCTATCTCCACTGGCCTTGCCTGTACCTCCTAGTGTCACATTATGCAAGATTGACACGTTATTACCAATCACTGCTGTTTCTCCAACAACTAACCCAGTAGCGTGATCAAACAAAATCCCGCAGCCAATTTTAGCTCCTGGATGGATGTCAACTGCAAATGCCTCCGATACTCTGTTTTGTATCAATAAAGCTAAGACCTTTCTACCCTGTTTCCATAAGGTATGTGCTACTCTATGAGCTTGACATGCCAGAAAACCTTTGAAATTTAGAAAACAGTGCACATAACTTATGCAAGCTGGGTCTCTCTCTTTCACTGCTCTTAAATCTTCCTTTACTGCACTAATTACATCTGTGTTCTGTTCAAGAACCCCAGTAAAAATATCAAACAGAGTACTACTGGGCAGGCTAGAATTGGATAGCTTTACTGATAGATGACTCGCTAATGCTCTTTCCAATGATTTCTGAGAAAAAATAGATGTAAAGTAATAGCTTGATAAAATTGGTTCTCGCTCCACATCTGATCTGGCTTCTTCGTGCATCGTTAGCCATGGATCTTCTTTAATTTCGCATGCCAGGTCCGTCTCTTCAACTTCTGGACGGGAGTGTACGGATTTCATTTGATTCTTAGAAATGGGTGCGCAGGAAATGCTATCTGAGAAAGTGGGTCGACAATACTTGACATAGTTGTAAGCATTTTCGTCAGTTTTAGACCTGTTTGGATCGCGAGAAAGTTGAGAAGTGTCTGTTCGGGAAGTGTGGACGCAAGCAGCCATGATGTTATTGTCTAATTGATTGGATATGAACCAGATTGGCGAAGAAGAAGATGAAGAAAAGAAACAAGAAGGATGATTTTCTGATAAGAAATGTTTGCGGAGACTGAGAGAGAACGGAGGAGAAAATGCTTTATATAAAACAGGAACTTTCATGGAAAATTATGAGATTTTCTAGGGAAAGTTTTTAGTGGATATCGGATAATGAAAAGAAAAGAAAATATGAATCCTAAGCGTTCGGATGCACGCAATATATAAGCATTATAATAAGTAATTTAAAACAAGCAAACAAAAGCAGCCTTATCAAAGTTGTGGTGTTGAATGTCACACACCATATTTTCTCATTCAAATTTATTAATATTATAATAATAAATTTTTGCATGGCAATAATAGATAGTTACAGAATTTATTTTCTTTCATATTTACAGAGTTCCACACGTATACAACAAAAATACTTATAATAATTGAGGTGCACGTTATCAAACTACTGTTTTTTTCCTCGCCATTAAATTTTAGATTTCATTTAGTACCAGGTTGGATTTTGTTTTTTCCCAAGGAAAATAATTTTTTTGGTGGAAATAAATTAAAATATGTAAAATAATCCTTTTTAATTACTTTTTATTTTCACAATTCTTTTAGAAATTATAATTTTTTTGTCGTATAGCCAATTTTTACTTATTTGTTTTGTAATTCATGAAATCTAGTCCTTAAAAAGTAAATTTATTAAATTATGTTTATTAGAATAATGAATATTAAATAATATTTAAAAATATGTCAGACTGTAATATTCAACTTGGATTGGATTATAAATTTAACATTTTATCCTTATAATACTATATTTACAATTATCTTATATTTTGTAATTCTAATATTTAATAGAATATGAAAGATAAAAATGAGAAAATAAGAAAATTTATTCAACTAACTTATTTTAAACAAAATAAATGTCCCATTGTAACATTTTGTAAAATGGAGGAAATAATCGTCGGTCAACTCATGGGGAAAAAAAGCACATAAGAGCTTTAAAATTAGTAACTAATTGGAATCTCAAACACCTAAATTAATAACAATGGGCTGTAATTACGTACTAAATCAAACACACTCTTTTTTACTCAAATTTAATTTTTCAAAGACTCCCAATTTAAACTTACTCAAATCTCCCTATTGACATTAATTACTATTTTTATTCCTAAATAAATGTCACATTTTTAATTTCTCTAATATTTAAAAAAAATAGTTATAATACGAATTTATTAAGTGAAAAGTCCCTTATACCTTTATTAAATAATGTTTGTTATTTTCTAAGTCTATCAAATACGATCTACTCTCCCATAGTATTGAACAATTGTAAATTTATTTTGGAAAAAAAATGCAAATTAGATATTTATTTAAAAATAGAGGAAGTACATTACTCGGTATATATATATTGATTCCTATAAAAATTGTTGGTGGACTAAGGATTATGATGCTCTAACCCTTGAACTAGGCTGAATGCCAACAATAATTTAGCATTGGCCTCATTTAATGAATCAGTTAAAAAGAATATCCAATTAGGCAAAGAGCATGTTCTTCTATATCTTATGTTTCTTCTTAAAAAAGCTTTTATCCTCTACTGTCAAGTCTATTTCACCGTATATATTCCCAAATTTTCTTCAAAACTATTATTTCCAAAATATTTTAGAATTCCTTTTAAAAAAACAGAATATGTATCATAATTTTTGGAAAATAAAACCAACATATTATTATTAACTCATCGAATAAAACTCTAACAAAAAATCTGACATAATTTCCCAAATATCAGAAGAGTCTTTAGCAAGACAATGGGGGCTTCAACACTTAGTAAGGGGTTGATCTTAATTAACTTAATATATAAGATGTGCAAATTGCATAATATAATATATAATATTTATTTTATAATAAAATATAAAAGAAATAATATTTATTCAAATTTTAAATATCCTACTAAAGTAAAAAAAAATTAATTATGTAAGTGGGTGTACTTTATTATAGGATACACATGTAGGAACATGTGGGGTAGTAGTAAGAAAAATAAATAATATAAACAATTCAAATATATTGATCAACGGCCATGCATTATGCAACAGATACATTTAACAAAATAAATTACAACTTTTCAATTAAAATTACCATAAAAAAAAGGGTTCAAAATAACATGAAATACATTTAAAAATTGTTTTTACAATTAATATTATGGTACGACGTTAATTATTGGAAATCTTTCTTTCCGTTTGCTTCCATTAAACTATGTTTTTTGTCTTGTTTAAAGAGGGAGAATTGAGTCACAAGTTTTGACAAGCAAAGTGACGTTAGTGATGACGCGTGGAGTCGCCGGAGCAGATATGGTATTCAATTCAAAGATATTTGAAGGCCAAAAATTGACCCACTAACCTAAGTGTCATGTGAAGTGAATGCCGCCGTTGAACGCATTAACAATCCATTATTGAAGGGCGTTATGTAATCGATTACGTATGGAGAAGTTAACTAACGGCCAAAAACCGCTTGTTTAACTCTACCACTATGTGCCTTCAACTCCGCCCTTCTCCTACTTCTTTTACTGGTCGGGTTCGT
Organism: Croton setiger; assembly: GCA_948099555.1. Classification (NCBI taxonomy): domain Eukaryota; kingdom Viridiplantae; phylum Streptophyta; class Magnoliopsida; order Malpighiales; family Euphorbiaceae; genus Croton; species Croton setiger. Next base: position 35,308 of record CANUEY010097501.1, read on the forward strand.
CGGGAGATTTGGAGGTCCACTTATCAATAAATAATTTGGAAATTTCTTCCTTCTTCTTTGCGTATGGTCAATATTATGATTTCGTTTCGGTATTATTATAACCTTTACATGACATATTTGCCGCTCATTGTATATTCATCCCTTCCATTATTTATCTTCCTTGTAAACCCATTTGAAATCATGTTTCTGGAAAACATTTTTGAGTGAACACATGTAGCCGAGATTGAGTTTGTGTAGGTCTCACTCAACCTTCTTTCTTTTCCTACCATTTTTTTTTTTACATCATCATCTGGTTTTGATTTTTTTTTTCCTCGAGTTTGTGTATTTATCCCCAATTTAATGTCTGATTGACACCCTTTACTTTTCCGGCGTTAATCGACCCCGCTCCTTCTCAGCCAGATCCCATCGCCGACTTGTCGCAGAGGCAGAGAGATGAAGAAGACAACGCATAAGAAGAAGCAGAATGCGGAAGTGATATTCTTGTTTGAATAAGTTTTTGATTTTTTGGTTTTGGTTTTGATTTTTTTGGTATTCCGTTTCATATTGTGACGGTGATGAACAAGATAGGGATTGAGCATGCAGATGGTGATGAATCCAAATCAAAAGAGGAGAGTTCAAGCTTCCCCTTCTTGCTTTGGGACTGGTTGCAGCAGCAGCACAAGTTAGCTACAATGAAGATGAAGACCTGCGCCGGTGAGATGAATATTTTGTGGAAAGAATTTTTTGCTTAAGATTTATGCAAACAAATCTTGGAATGGGTGGTAGTTGTAATGGAGTTGTGGTGGAGATGGTGGGGTGGTGGGTGTGGAGAACTCAGGGAAATAGATACGGGTAGTTTTGTATTTTACTTGCTTTTGTTATTATTGTATAAGCTAAAAATATAACTGGATTGATATAGCATGTGTTAGTAAGAAGTTTTGGATTCAAATTTAGAGTGAAGCATGAGAGAGTTGTGTTCACGTTTCATAAAACTTGTCCCCTCCGCTAGTTGTCAGCAATGACAAACCCATAGATACAAATTAAGAGGGGCGAATTAAAATCTTTTAATCTAAATTTTGAATATAATATAAAAATTAAGAACTTATAATAGCATCCATCTGTTGCTACCGCATTTAATTTGAGTGAGTTAGAAGTCTTCAAATGTATTTTTTAATATAAAATTCCTTAAACATGTGAGGCATATAGATGATAATGGAGAGGAAATTAAGGATCGAGATGCCGCATTTTAAAGTTGTAGTAATGGGAAAGAAGGATATGTAGCAAAAAGTATGAAAATAACATAAAAGTTGATGTGAGCCGTCCATAGTGAACCAAAATGAGTGGCTGAATGTTGAATTATTATTGGAGAGAGGGCTCGAATCTCTCCATCTTCCACTCTTTTGGATTATCAAAATAATGAAATTTTATTTTATTTTTTATAATATTTATAGGGATGATATACATATTTGTATGCCTCTTACTAATTTCTATTAGTACATTCTTTTCTACTTTAATAACTACTTTTAATTTATTTATTATTGATTAAAAAAACAAATTAGTTTTATAAGTGTGGTAATTTCATAGATTATGATTCGGAGTCCAGAAAGGGAAGGCATAACCGAAAGCAAATTTTGTTTCTTCAAATAAATAATAATAATATTAAAAAAATGCCTAATGTCGACATAGGAATCTTTTCGAGGGACACTTTGTAAAAACCTATATATAATAACAAGGTGCTGAAGAATATTCTATAATATTATGGACATTATCACCGCCCAATATGGTTGCATTATCAATGAAAGAGGGTTTTATTCGCCGCTGTTTGAATATTTATTAATTAAAAATATTAGTAAAAAGTTCAAAATTATAAAAATTAGTTTTTATTAAACACTATTAAAAACTATGTCAAATGTTATTTTATCCAACTTTATAACAAATAATGTTTAACATTTTAATTGGTCAAAATTTATAAAAATTGGTGCTATTGTTTTAACTGGTCCAAATGTTAATAGTTATTCAAAAAACTATCACCGAACACATGCTCATCCATAATATTGTTCGAGGGCAATTTTGTAAACTATATATCAGTATATAAATAAAAGGTTAAAAGTTAAAACTGAATAAAATTAACCTTTTATAAATACTGCTTAAGAAGTTACAAACTATTTTGCCAAGTGAAAAAGAAGATTGCCCAGTGCTAAACATTCTCAATCTAATGCCATAGTAGTGGGAGTGGTAAGTACCCCCACTAGTACCGTTGGTCCTGATTGATTGACAACTTGACATCAATTAGCGAGCGTGGTAAGTACTCCCAACTAGTACCATTGGCCTTGGTTGACAACTTGACATCAATCCCCCCCTCCTCTTTATGTATATATGTATATTGGACTGTAAACGAGCTCAATTTGATAATATCAAGTTCAAATTTAGTTCATTTAAGGGGTTTTCTCAGCTTGAGCTCTATTCAAGCTCGTTCGAGTTCTGCTCATCATTTATATTTAAGAAAGTTTGCACTCAACTCAAAGGATCATTTAAAACTCAGCTAGTGAGCTTAATTAGTAGAGCAATGAGACAGGTTAAAAAGTTGTATAATAAAAATGTTTGACCAATAATAGTACCAATGAACAATTATATTTGAGTCGTATTTTTTTTCTCACTCAATATCACATATCACCACCCTCACTAATAACAGTTGTTTTAAAAAGATATAATAAAAAAAAAAACACACAAAAAAATATGATTTTATTGTAAAAAAAGTCAGTCATCAAACTATCAAAAAATTATTTAAAAAAGTTTGTTTCATGAAAAAGACAATCAACCTACACCCCCATGTTGACAATTAGTTTAAAACATATTTATAAGAAATTTATAGACTCTTGTGTCCGCAATAAAATTGAAAAATATCCAGAATGCTTTGCCCTCGAATCCATCATTGTGCCCACGGGAAAATAGTTGACTACTGACTTACAGTAAGTTTATAATAAGAGATTAAATTATGGCATTCACAATCCAATTTATGAAAAAGAAAATATCATAAAGAAGCTCTATATGCCTTTTTCAATTGCTTATATCTTACATAGATACTAGTTTACAATTCATCCAACCAAAAATGCTAAGCCTGAGATAACTTAAAAGAACGGGGTGGACGGGTTTCCTGAACTTGTTCAAGCAACACCTCCCCAAGCTTCTATGGAGTAGCAATCTTCCCTAGCTTGTTTTTCTTGCATTAAAACGACACCTAACATAACAATTTATAAATCATTAACAGTTTTTCTCAAAAAATATTAACAACTTTTAAATCGTAAGCCTTGAGAAAACTTATGGTAGTATAAGGCATCAGCAACAAAAATACTACAGAATAGAACACCACAGAAGCATGAAATTGAAAACAGTAATAGCTATAAAACAATAATAATTAGAACATGAAGATAAATATGCTAATCGCAGGATAAACATGTCAACAGCAATTATTCACAGCTATCTATTTGGTTAGTAATGAAGGTAGGATAGAGCAAGCATTAGATTAGATGTCATGTTCATTATTTGAATACAATAGAAACATCAAGTATACTGTAGTCTCGAGTCTGGAGCACTTGCAGTCTCCCTGACACGCATTAGTACAGGCATATACAAAAGAATAATAGCTAGTTTAAGGCAACATCTATGTTAAAAAAAATGTTTTAGGCAACAACTGTCTGTTGTGAGGTTCAGGTATCTTTGTGCGAAACAAAAGATGGCGCAAGGAATATGTTGCTTGGCATAAATTTCAAAATGGCCAACTCCAAAAATGAGAACAAAGTTATCCAGCATAAAAACTAGGAGCATGTATTTTAGTTACTATTTATGGTCATTCTTTCTTTCAAAATGATAGCAAACACCAATTTTCCCATAAATGCAAGCATCATATGTTTCATCAATTAAAACTAATTGGAGAAAAGTACAGGCATATTACAAAGTATGAGAACTTCAAGAACTTTACCTAAATCAACGTTACTTCTTCAGAGTTTCACCTCCACATCAACCCCAGCTGGAAGGTCAAGTTGCATCAATGAGTCTATTGTCTGAGCAGTTGGGTACAAAATATCTATTAGGCGTTGGTGGGTTCTGATCTCAAAATGGAATCTTGCATCTTTGTGCACGTGAGGGGACTTTAAAACACAGTAAATACGTTTCTTTGTTGGCAACGGCACAGGACCCATGGTCTTTGCATTGGTAGTTCTAGCAGCATCCATTATCTGCTTGCAGGAGTCCTCGATCAGGGGTACCCAGTAAGACCTTAGTTTGATTCTAATTTTCTGCTTTGGAGCCATCTGAAAGTAGAAAACAGCAGCAAGAGAAAATGAAAAATACTGTTCAAACACGTGCAGTAAAATAGTTAAAATGTATAGTTGAAATAATTCTAGATGCAAAAAGGAAAATTTGACGATTAGGAATAAGAATAACAGCAGTTAAATATCATTGCAAATTCGCAATAGTGTAGTAAGGTCTGCAGCTCTGTTGAAAAAAAAAGACCTGCAGCAGCTAATTTACCCACATAAACTATACTACATGAATCGTATAATGATACTACCACCCCCATAATGACAAAATCATGATAATTAAACAAAAGTACAAAACAGATTCAGTCTTTACTCTTTCATCAGCAACTAAAAAGATCTCATTTCTGCAAACCAATCCATTTGCTATTGTTGGATCCCTACATTTGAGTTTTTAATTCTTTAAAATGAAAGTACTACGGTGTCTTTTTTAGCCTAAAATTGACAACAGAATGCAAGATTAATTAGAGGGAAGTCATTTACAGGAAAAAATCAGCTGCATTAGCAAAAGAAGCCATCGAGTCAATACATCAAGTAACAATGATCAACAGCAGACTTGATTGCCAAAACTTTAGAAGAAACAAATTGGAAAATTATATAGATTATGACTTGAAATTATGAAAATTAGGCAATTTTCAAGTTTCTGTGTACTCAGTATCTTATATGCAAAATCAAGTGTGGAGAATTGTTTTGAAAAAAAAGCAAAAGACTTCTATATGCAAAACCACACAACTCTGACAATAATAGGTTTGCCTATGGCAACAAAAAATGCAATAAATGTAACCTTTTGTGATCTCTATGCTTACAACCATGGGCAGAGGAAGTCTCAGGTCAAGCATCCAAAAATTAGTGGGTTTTTTTTTTTGAGACTGAAAATTTTAGTTTTTTCAACAATAAAGTTTAAGCATTATTTCAAAAAGTATTATATTGTAGCACAACATGCATTTAGGTGCTCAAATTAGTTATTGAACTAACATTTCATATATATAGGAGCAGCAGTTTTACCTCAAATACTCAATTAAAGGAAACAGAAGCATTTTGAACCCAAGTTAAAAATAATACATATGTTAACAGCATCGTAATAAGCAAAAAATTAACAGAAGCTTCCCACTAGTCAGTCATCAAAGGCAGTTCAACAGAGGGATGCATGAGAGGCATCCTTAGCGGATGATGAGCATATGAGTTAAATGTACCAGTGATTTACTAGTAAAGAAGCAACCATAGTTAGCCTCAGGACTAAAGGAAAGAGATAAAAAGGCAAGACGATATACAGGTCGATATGCTAGGTGTTTCTGCTACCCAAGTTGCTTCAACTACACCGCAAAATTGTAAAAAGAATACAATGGCTTTCATACTATATATAATTATAAACAATCCTCTGTTTCTCCAAGTAACAATCAAATTACCTAAAATTTGTAATGAGAAATAAATATACCTTATCGGCATCTGCTCCAATGTTGAGTGACGGAGAACTGCGTATCTCAGAATCTCTAATCTGCAGTACACACAGTAACAAAAGATAAATCTTTATTCTTCCCCAAGATTTCTAGGAACCCAAACAGAACATTTGCCTAAAGTAGAGAAAAATGTAACCAAACTAAAGGAAGTTGAAGGCTCAACATGAAAATTCAACATCGCTGTTTAATTATTATTTATTATTATTATTATTTTTTGCTTATCCTCAAATATACAAATTAATAAACCAATAACTTAAATTATCTCAACGATTGAGGCAGACCATTTCCCCTCATTTTCTCAGTAACTAACCATAAAATAGGTGAAAAAAGGGAAGCTGACCTGAAAAGTACCGGAGTCGGGTTCATCGACCACTTCCGGAGGTGCGTCTACGGTTTCTTCAGATTGCAAAGTCTCAGGAGCAGCAAAAACTATGGTCGGTGAAGGTGAGATTTTTAGAAGGCTAAAGGCACTATTAACAGAATTAAAAGATGAAGATGAAGGAGGAGAAGCAAAGAGCTTAGTTGGTGTTGGCTGTTTAGAAGCAAAGGAGGAAGAAGTAGCAAGAAAAGGGATTAGCGTAGTAGTGAGTGATGATATTGCCATTTTCAATTTCTTCTTCTTCTTTCTGGCCTGCTGCAACCTCTCTTAGCTGTTCCCGGAATTATCCAATTATTTTTTGATTTAGTAAAATAATATTTTTCATTTGAGTCCTCTTGGGTTGGGCCTAAATGTGGTATCTCTACATGGACCTAATTTTGATGGGGCTTCCTAATATGGGCTAAGACCACTATCGGTATGGAAGATTTAGAAAGTAAATCAATAATTCAAATTTTTGTTTTTTATTTGAAATGCCAGGGTCTTATTTGGAATATAAATTATTTTATAAATTTTCTTTAAAAAATTAATTTATAAATTGACAGAGAGCAATTTTTTTTTTTAAATGAACAATTTGGTTAGGAATCATATATAATTGTAAAACGAAAAATAAATAAATGGAATAATTACTGCTAAATAATAACATTTGGAAATTTTGGTACCAATAAAAATGAAAATTGACTGAAAATATCTCCAAAATGAATTAAATAAAAAAATATTATTTAATATATAGTATTAATGTACAGTAAAATTTAATAATAAGTCTTGATATAAAGTTTCATTTCAAATCCCAACATAAAAACATGAATTGTAATATTTAAAACTTCGCCATAAAATAACAATGAATTTTAACCTTTTGAAAAATGGACGATTCTAAAACATCCCCATGAATGGATTTCATCGTCTTCTTTGAGAAGGCAGTTATAAATCATTAATAAGAGGGGTTAAATGCTCCATTAGGCCACTAACCCCATTACTAATCTTTCAACTCTCGTGACACTTAGAAAAAAAGTGGGAAATCTAATTCTAAATACCCATTTAGATTTTTGTCAGTTTCTTTCAGCTAAAAGCAAGAACATAACCGCTATTTTACTTCACATTTCTCTTAACTACCCATCAACAAACACCTCTAAATTTAATTTTTCCTCCATTAAAGCACTAATCTTTACTTCTGGACTTAGCAAAACTTTCATGACTGACCTTCCCTCTTCTTTAAATGTTTATGAAAGATTCAATTCTAATACTATATTCTTTCTTCTGTTCTTATACTTGCATTTATTTTAGCACCTCCACCATCCCTTTTTCTTCTTCTTCTTCTTCTAGCTAGCATCAATGCACCATTATTTCAACTCTTTAGGTACTCCTAAAAAGTCACTAACGCTCCTCTTCTTTAATAAACTCACAACCTTTCCACTCCATTAAGAACTTGTAACTCTCCTAGTAGTGCCAAACAAATTAAAAGCTGCTTTGACTCTGAAAAATAGGAATACCCATTTGCTTTTTATGATGGAAAGGTCTGTTCTTCGTGCTTTAATGGCGATTTCCTTTTCCTTCTTTGGATTTTTCCAAATGGGGTTCCCTCGAAGTGAATTGTATGTAACTGGTGTTATTAGTTGGGATGATATGAAAGTGGATGGTGGAGACAGAGCAAGATTGAGTTACAGAGACACTTATAATAGAAGCAGAGTCATTGTCGTTGATCAAAATGGTGATGGCGATTCATTAACAGTTCAAGGTGCAATAGATATGATTCCTGAACACAACACTCAAAGAGTGAAAATTTACATTCTTCCTGGAATTTACAGGCATGTATTTTGCTTAAAGTAACTAAATTTAATTAACAGAATTTGCAGTTGTGCTTTCCATTTTTGTAGTGGGCGCAGAATTTTTAGCTACGTGATAGTTACATGCTGGAATTCTGATGTCAACATTTTACAGTGAATTTACATTTTTACTAATTAAGTAATTAATCTAATGAAAATTGATGCAGAGAAAAGGTGCATGTACCAAGTAGCAAGCCATATATCTCCTTCATTGGAAACGAAAACCAAAATACTGATACAGTAATTTCTTGGAACAATAAAGCATCTGATACAGATAGCAATGGAGCTGAACTGGGAACTTATAGATCAGCATCAGTCACTATAGAATCTAATTACTTCTGTGCAACTGGAATCACATTTGAGGTAATTAATTAGGAATTAAGATTCTGTGTTTTTTATTCATTTTGGTATTGAATCGTAATTCTAGCATGTTTGTGTACTAAACTGGAAATTTTGAGGTTTGTTAATGGCAGAATACAGTAGTAGCAGTTCCAGGTGGATACGGAATGCAAGCAGTAGCATTAAGGGTTTCAGGTGATAAGGCATTTTTCTACAAGGTTAAGATATTGGGGACACAGGACACACTGCTAGATGAGACAGGCTCACATTACTTTTATCAATGTCACATTCAAGGAAGTGTTGATTTTATATTTGGCAAAGGAAAATCACTCTTTCAGGTGTCAGAGATTTTCCTCTCTTTTTCTTTAAAGTAACAACGTTTGAAATTGTGGAATATTAAGGTTTGATTATTCCGAAGCAGGATTGTGTACTTCAATCAACAGCAAAAAGAACAGGCGCAATAGCGGCTCACCACAGGGATTCGCCGGAGGACGATTCAGGTTTCTCATTCGTAGACTGTGTGATCAATGGAACTGGGAAAGTTCTTCTCGGAAGAGCTTGGGGAACCTATTCAAGAGCAATATATTCATATTGTTATATGGAGAATGTTGTTGCACCTCCAGGATGGAGTGATTGGAACTATCCAGACAGGCAAAAGTAATGGAAAGCTCACATTTACAGATTAAAATTTAGATTAACAGAGGTCAGGTTAAGTGGTCTTATAATATTTGCAATTTTGGCAGGACTGTGGTATTTGGTGAATACATGTGCAGTGGAAGAGGAGCGGATACAAGAAGCAGAGTTCCCTGGTTAAAGACTTTCAGTTACCGAGAGATAAAGCCCTTCTTGGACATGCAATTCATAAATGGACATCAATGGCTGAGATTATAGTGTTTAGCTTTCTCAATTTATTATTCTTTGCACAATGTGATGTACAGGGTTCATTCTCTAGGGCCAAATTATGCTAAACCTTGCAGTGAACTATATATATACAGCTTGTCAATTCAAATTCAGTTAATAGTTAGTTCAATCTAAAGATAGCAAAAAGAGAGATGAAAAGAAAGGAGTTCTAATAACATTATAAGAGTACAAATTATAGGCAAGAAGCATTATCAAGTGAGAAGCCACTTAGTAGATCTGACTCAGTTAGTTGCTTCTTACTTTAGGAAGGAATTCAATTTGCTAATTCCAACCCCAAATCCCAATTATCATTTATCATAACGCTTACAACAGGAACTTAAACATCTAACTAAAATATGATTATGATTTCCTCCTGTACACCCCCTATCAAATGCCACACTCACAATCCTCATGTTAATATTTACAAAGACTAGACTAGACTAGACTAGACCCCCTCCAACTGCAATCTATTTGTATTAGCAACACCACAACAGTCCTGACCCCTGCTTCAAACATCTTATGCCGTCACTTCCATAAGCTCCATGGCATTGCATTTCTTCCCAGAAGTCTCAATCTCAAGTACCTCTATACCCAACTTATCATCATCTTTAACACCATCTCCATCAACCTCATCATCATTATTGCCTTCAATTTCATCTATTTTACCGATGGCATTAACGTCATTACCACTATCCCCCTCCACTTTGTCATCTGACAGTGGAAGCTTCTTATCATCATCACAGTCCATGTCTTCTGCAATGTTATCAGTACTGGTTAATGTAGCTATGTCAGGATGTTTCTCTTCAATGTTATTGGGTGCAACGCCATTAGGAACTTCAGCATTGCCCATAACGGAATTATCAGGCTTCGTGTCCTTAGCAACAGAAGAAGACATGGATATTTTTGAGTCTGGACTTATGGCTGTAGAAATGGCTGAAAGTATGTCAGGTTTAGTTGAAATGTCAATCCACTGGTTCCCCACCCAATCTCTGGAAGTTCTAATATCCTTTTTATGAATGCTCAAGAAGAAGCTTTCACCTGATTCAACAGTAATTTATGGCACAAATAAGGAAACAGATAAAGTACATAAAAAAGTAGTAGAAAGAAATCTTAGCAAAAAAAAACTTTATTTATGTAAGCATACCAGGAAAATAAACTTGCAGAATATCATCACTGCTACTATCGGTTCCAGTTACCACCCCCTCCCACCAACCATCACTCCACCATACATCAACTGCAGAGCCAACATCAAGAGCGAGATCTGTTTGTTCACTTAATGAAGGTGCTGGTCGAATTGTTGGACGGCCTGAGCACCTCATGCCAAGTTTATCAGGCACAGCCACTTTGAAAGTTGGGACCCATTCCTACAAATTATACCAAGTAAATGTCCTATACTCAAGAGTTCCAACCTCAAAAATGAAAAGGGAGACGAGATGACAAGGACATAGTTTCCCAGCCAATGAAGGAAGCATAATAACTCATTTCATGACTAAAATAAACTAATAAATAAAGATGAACGAGTTGTAAAAAACTAAGATGCCTCAATTATTAGATGTGCAGTTGAAAATTTTGCAATGACCCTGATTTCCAGTTTTGTTAAATGTTAACCAGTTACGGGAATCATTTATTTTCATGATGAAAACTTCCAAAACAAAACAATTATAACTAGACTTCTATTTGGAGATCAACCAAAATGGAAACTTCAAATTTTGAAATGACTGATTTCCAATTTTGTTAAATGCTACGCCAGTTATGGTAATCAGTTTTTCATGATGGAAACCAATGCAATACAATCATTGCCAGACTTCTATCAGATCATTGAGAGTGCTTTAAAATGTCACAGCTTACCTCAAGATTGCCATACTCATCTTCATCCCTTAAATCAACATATTGAACTTTTATATGTTTCCGGGACACCTGCAAGACTGTACACCTAAACCAGCAACCTCTTATACCACTGTCTTGGCACAATAATTCAATCTTCTCATCAACTCTAAACGGTGCAGTATATCGAAATTGAGATTCAACACGTTTGAAGGGAAGCAATCTCTTGCCTGACATCCCATTTTTTAAGTTGATCATCATCCGGCTACCAGTCATTCCAACTCCTGAATGACTTGTAACCAATGTTTCACTCCCTCTACTTCTTCTCGTCCTCTTGACTCCTGACTTCAAATTTTCATCGGGGCTCACTTCTTCATTTTCTTCACCAGTTAAGCCATACCTCAGTGGGTCGGCCCCAGGAAATGGTTTAGGGTTCAAACATGAGAGAATTGGTTGATCAAAGTAACCACGTAATTTGGTAATGTCAAAAGGCTTCACCTTATTGCTTCTGAACTGCCTAGAGCACAAATGTATTCTAGTTGATAAAGCATCAGGAAAAGCAGCAAAGCATTCCTCGTAATGCTCACGAGTTAAAACTGTAGCAGGACCATCAACACATTCTGCACTTATAACCTGCGAATAAGAAGTAATGAAAACTTCTTTTGGATGAGCATTTCTTAGAGGGACTACGCCTTTGACTTCCTGGTTATGATGAAACCACCTCACTTTGACTTTCTTCTGTCCTCTCTTGTCTTCGTACATGTCTTCCAAATAAGCAAGGTAATGATTCTCTTCTTTAGCCATGACAAAAACAAAGGATTGGATCTGTATGCATGTAAGAAGAAAGACGTCACATGATGGTAAGGCAATTATTACAGGCTCTCTCCTTTTTCTTTTTAATCTCCCAAGCATAGTAAGATATATACATTGTATGTCCAGATGGACTGAAACATGTGAACACAAAATCTGAGAATCACCCAACCATGCCTCTGCATATTGTGTTGGTTTGAATATGTTTTATTTCACGAAATGAACATACAGGTTTAAACTATACAAAACTTAAAACTGTACAGTTAGTCTTATATCTTCAATTCTATATCAATTTGCTTTCCCTAGGCATTAACTGAAGTGCATCATAAGCATCTTGACATAACAAGACAACATTCGTGACCTACACGCAAGTTTATCTTCTTGTTTTGCAAAAAATAAAATAAAATATAATATAATATTTAAAAGAAAAAGGACCTTTTCACTCAATCATAAGTGATTGTAGTACCCTATATTGATATCTGGTTCTTTTGGCTGGGTTGCAATGCATGCTGGTCAAATTCAATGTAATATAATCTGCAATTGATTACGTTTACTCTTACCACAAAATTTATATGAAATACTGAATTAAACATTTTCCGCAATAGGGTTCAGAAAAGGTTTGAACAAGCACAATGACACATTTCATTTCTCACATTGAAAATAGATGCATCACCTCCAACATTTCCCTTTTAACAAGATGCTTACCGCTATTGTAATCCCATTTCTACAGAAAGCTGGGTAATGTTTGAGCTGTTTTCCACAAGTCCACGCAATGCCTGACCAGACAATATCCGAATTATGTCCACTCAGGTTCCTTGAAAGACGGCCCTACAGTACATCAAATGTATGCCAGAGAATTTTTAGAATGATACAAACATAACTTAAAAAGGAGAAAATAAAGCAGAAAACAAGATGCTGCATCCTGCATTGGATACCTGCATCTGATGAGAACCAAAGTCATTCATGGGGTATTCAGGAGACTCTAAAGATTGCATTAAGTCATGTCTCGGTGATTCTGTCAAAAAAAAGTGTTCCGTTTAATCACTGCCACGAGATCATAAAATTACTGTAAATCGAAAATATAAATAAATTGACCATTACTGGCCAACTTTGCAAGTAGGACACGTGATTAATACTTCAAATATCATTAAAAAGCAAAAGTAACCGAAGAATATAGCAATAAATTACTTTCCAAAGGAAACATGGACTTATCATGACAGAAAACAAGCCTGAAGTTAGAACTTTTCCATGATGAAAGTAAGCAATTTGTCTTGATATTACATCTGACAGGATAAAAACATATCTTCTGGCTAAAAACTTCTGGTCCAGAGAGTCACACGCAATTGAAGGTTACAAAGGAGGAAAAAAGCCTTTGCAGGACACAACCTTACACATTAAATTGTAAACTAAATGTCGGCGCATAGAGTTTAAAACAGAATTATCAAAATAAAGACAATTCAGACGTCATCAAAAGGAAGTTATAACTCGTAATAAACCCACAAGATACTTTTGACTACAACTGAAGGAAAAGCTAGATTCAAACTACACAATATATGCGACAATCTACATCATTAATCAGCGAATTAAATTATTAAATGCAGAATATAACGGACCAATTGTTATACCTATTCAACCTTTGAGTTTAAGTAATGCCAAAAAAAAATGAAATGACCTAAAATTTCAATTAGCCGTTAACTAAAACCAACTATGATTTACGTAAACATTTCCGAGCTAAACTATAACTGCAAAATCGAAAGAAGAAATGCATACTGGAGCGATCAGCCTGCAGATGCTGCTTCGATAACATTGACGTAAGCCAATCAACCACCTCCCTTCTTGACCTCCATTTGAAACCAGCATGAATTGAATTTTCTGCACCATAAGCCTGCACAAACTCCTCAGCAACAACATAGAACATGTGTCTAACACTCCTTTCAGTACCAATAACAGCACGGATGGAATCTCCAGCAGAATCCTTTAGGAAATAGTGAACCACTCGGTTCCCCCGCTCCTGAGAAATAAATTGCTCTTTCCATTCCACAAAACAGTTACCATTTCCGGTCATCTTGGCAGAATAAACTAAGGGAAATATTACAGAACAGAAGCTAATAATCCTAATTACAGAGCCAACATATATATATTTAACTGAAAATGGCAAAGGGTTAAAACTCTACCAGTAAGATGCCTACACCACTAGACTTGTACAATTCTCATAAATGTTACAAAAATTATTGTCATACAGAAGTTAACACCAGCAAACCCAAGATGTATCTGCCCCAAAGCGATACCCCAAAACGCATAAAAGGATAGTCACAAATTAGGCAAGATGACACCAGCAATAATTAGATCAGAAACCCTAATCTCTAGCTATTGAGTCTTCTAACAAGAACTAACAAGAGGGACAAATTGTCAAGCCAACAAACCGATTGAGCAGTCAACAAAATCCCTTTCCGGGAAAAAGGTCTGATCAGTTGAAACTCTAATTAAAGAAAAAGTTATCTAGCAGTTATGATATTTCATGAACCTTAAAAACCATCACACAAGCTGAACTGAAGCTCAAAGAACTCTGGCAAACAGGTAGGTGCTGGAAAAAACTGACCAGAAAAGAGAAAAACCTAAGCTTTGAAGATCTGAGAGTAGATCAGTAACCAAGTCAAGAAAACTGAAATCCAAGCTCGAAAGAGCCAAGCAGCTCCAAGATACCGCTTTGACCAAATCAACTAACAGAATCATCAAAGAAGAGGAAATGGGCGTCTTAGTTCAGAAAAAAAAAAAAAACAAAATTCTAAGCAAGAAAGATGAATTCCAAGAATTCCTTCGGAAACCAATTGTGACGGTGGCGGCGACCAGGTTCAAGAAAGTGGTTTAAAGAGGAGACAGTGCAGCGTTTGGAGGTGGCAGTGAAAGGGAGAAGAAAGGAGAAGAGAATGAAGGGAGGATGAGGAGAAGAGAATGGAGAAAGATGCCATTATAATGAGGGTAGTTTGGGAGGAGTTGCAGGGGTTTGGGTTTGGCATGCAAGCAGACAGGTGATGATTAATGAGAGAGAGAGAGAGGATGTGAGGGTAGAGAAGGAATGATAATTTATTTATTAATTGTTTAGTTGGATTGGATTATACAAGCTTTTATCCAACAAAACAACAATCTTTGTGGGTCTCAATCCAGTTGTTTTAGGATAGGGTTTGAGAAGTCCATGGGCCTTCCTTTCCCTTCCCTTCAATGGCTTCATATCCATGTAACACCAACGGAAATTAAAAGAAGAGAACACGTTGAAATGCTTAACACTCAACTTTACGAATTTTTTCAAATTTTGTGTGTGCACCAATACACACTACAAGTACCGGTCTCTTTCAGAATAGTGCGTAAGTTACATGCACCATACGGGGCCCAAATTGTAATTTTAATTCGATTTCTTTCCTATTTAATAGTGATCCCACTTTTCGGCAACATGTTTTTTATGTTTCTCGACATGGAGCTCACCGCAAACCTTCATAATTCGACCTAAAACTCATCTAATCTTCATGTAGCCAAAACATGATGGAAAAGCTTATGTGAAAGACAGTAGAAGCATGACAAAACTAGGACCGATCCTTCTTTAATGATTTCCGATTGATTTTCATTGATTTTCATTATCGACAAAAAATAGTAATTAGTCATAGATCAACAGTGTTATGAATACTAGAAGACTAGCCAAAATCTGGGTTGTCGTTCGATCCCTCAATTCGCCGATCAGTTCCACGGTAGATGCAGTAGCACAAATGATATCCTCTGCTAGAAACTAAGTAAAGTTATTTCAATGTTCCAACAGTTTTAAGTTGTTATGCAACAATTTTTTTAAATTATTATGAATTTAGATGTCTTATTTCTTCAAGGCGAGGTTTTTTGCTTTTTTTTTGAAAATATTGGTGAATAAATTTGCTTTTAGTTCTAAATTTATGAACATATCCAAAAGAATCCATTCTTTTTAGCTCAAGGATTCCAAAGAACTCATTTTAATACTTGATTCTGTGAAGTAATTTATCCCTTGCCTAACACAAAATTAGTGAAAGATCAACATACCTATTAATTGAATTTTTATGTTTAATTAAAGAAAATATAAAATTAAGAATTAGGAATGATATTCACTCCAAAGTAATCCCTTTAATTAAGGCCTCGTTCATTATTGAGTTTGATAATTTATTACTTAACCAAGAGTTTGAAATTATGTCGTACAACTTCCTTAATTGCAGTGATTGCAAGAAATTTATGCAATTAGTTAAGTGCAATTAATGCAAGAACAAACCTTTACTACTCTGATTTCTATAGTGCTTGACAAAGGATTATATAGTGACCATAGAAATGATATCGGGACCACAAAATTTTATTAATTTAACGGAGTATTAATTAACCGCGTTTATTAATAATTGTTAATTTATAGAATATATATCTTATATCTCTACAATGTTAAATACTAACCTATATATATAAATATTAATTTATATATATTAAGTATTAGATATGCATATTAATTAAATTCATATATTTTCACTGATAAATTTTAAGTGTTTCATACATATCTCAATAAAATGTATAAATCCACTTAACGTAGTTAAATGTAATAACATCTACAAATAAAAAAAATAAAAAAAAAAACTTCTCATCTCAAAGGTATAAAAAAAAAGAGTTAATTATGACAAATTCATATTTTCAGAAACCTGCTTAGTTTAGTTATAAATTATGTACAAAATATTTTAATACATATTATGAATTATTAATTTATATGTTAAATATGATATATATGAATTTTTTTTATTGTCTTATAAATTTAGCGAATTATTAATTTAACACGTTGGTCCCGACTAGAAATCGGAGAAATTATTATTTTAACGAGATTATAATTTATCGAGTATTAGTTTACCGAGCTTCCACTATAATTAGAGAGCATTACAAAGAAGAAAAAAACTAGAAGCCATGGAAGGAAATTCTTTGCAAAGAGTAGTAAAACCTAAGCAGGATTCATTGCATCCTTCCAAAACAGAAAACATTTTCTCACTAATTCTATTTTTAAAAAAAAAAAATAGATTGTTTAAACATATAAAAAGTTTTATAAAACTGAAGTAATAGGATTGATTCTTTAAACATGTGAATCTAATTAATTCATCATGTGATGTAAAAAGAGGAGTGTCAAATCAAACCAATACCAAGAAAACCAGAAAGAAAAAGAACCGAAACCCACCCACCCACGGGCCTCTGCAATGCATGCATGCTTTGCTAGAATTTTGAGGGTCCAACTGAACTGAGGCAGTCACAATCCGATCTGCAGTATTTATGAGGTTGCTTATACGATTTCTATCCTTACCATTCTTAGTCAGATGTTTTATGATTATTTTCTATCTTTTACGGTTATATGAATATGACATTTGAAGCTTTTTCTTTTTTCAAATTAGAATTTTGCGAGAAAAATGCCAACTTGGACCACTTTCACCCTCTTTTACCGGTCACCCTCCATATCTTAACCGGTGCATCTTCCCCTATAAATCTGCTACTTAGGATGCTTTCTTCTCACTCACTCATCTCCTCCTGCCTTAAAATTCTTCATTTTCTCTTCAATCTTCATATTTTCTTTTTATTAATTTTCTCGGTCTTTTGAGTTTTCTTGTTCAGATTTGGATGTGGAGGTGGGTGGTGGAGTTGTGAAATGGGTCACTTGAACCCATTTTAATTTTGCTTTCCTTATATTTTTGTATAGATTTAGCTCAAGATTTACAATATGCATAACTCATGTTCAAAATCTTTAAAAAAATAATTTTTTTTATTCTTGACTATGGTATAAAATTTTCTAGGTCCGTCATTGTTCTTCCTCGTGCATGTATATATACTCGCACTAAAGTTATGAATATTGGGAATATACATTTGAATCTAACATTAATCTGTGTAAATTTTTATGATGATCAGGTGAAGAAGAAGAAGAAGAAAAGAAGAAAGGAAATGGGGAGGAAAATGTTGACAGAAGAGAGAGAGCACAAGCCAATATTAGTCAAAGAAAGGTTTTGGTTATGTTGGGGGTGTGCTCTCTACTCTTCTGTCACCATCATCACATCATATTCCTTAAATCAATCATTATCACCAAAGGTGCATTCTTTTTTCTCTTTTGATTGGTTGGCATATAATTTTTCAAAGTTGACATTTAATTTTCAATTAACCACTTTCTGTTTCTACTTTATTGTATGATGGTGGTGGGCATGGAATTGCAAGTGGACTTGGAAATATGGCTGTACAGTGCAGAAATGTCAGTGTCATTAAAGAGCAAATACAAGTGTTAACAAATCTGGAAATGGAGGACTCTGAGAATTTTGCATTTGCAGGCACTTTTCTTTTTTCTAATTTTGGGAAGCTCACATTCATCACCTTTTTTCTGCTAAAGTTGCCGTTTCTCCATCATTATTTTAGTTGTTTTTGTTTTTGGGAAGCAATTATTTTAGACAGATATATAAATACGTTACTATTGTATATATAATTAAGTTCATGAATTAATTACGTTTAAGAAGAATTGTTTTAGAGTTTTTAATTTATGTCAATTAGATCAAAATATTTGGTCTGCCAAGTTGCACTTGGCAAAATTTAATCCAAAGAAAGTTTTGGATTAAATTCTAAGAGGACGGACCCATTTAAATTAAAAACTGAAAAGGACATAATAAAAGACCCAGAAGTAGAAAATGGCTATTAAAATTTTGCCAAGTGCTACAGCTACACTGTAGAATGGTTATGTATCTTGTGCAGAGGAGACAATGCACTTCCAACCATGTACTCATGTCAGGCTAATTTCGGTCAACTATCAAACAAAATATATTCAGGTCATTAACCTAATATTTTCTTGATCTAGGATTAGGGTTTAGATTATTATTATTTTTTTTTATGTTTTAGTGAAGCAAAATAAAATTCCATGCACACTAGTAAGTGAGCTATACTATACCTGAGGTGGAAAATGAGTCGCTCATTTAATTTTAAAAGCCACGTATAATATTAAGTTAGATCCTAAATAAGAGGTATTCTAGTGCAAGAGTTGCAATCTATTCATACAAACAACCTTCTTTTTTTTTATATTTTGGCTTGATAAACATTAAGTGGTGTAACTTTCGATGAATTGAATAGCACGTTAACGGTTATTGCTTGTCTAGAACAACCAAAACTTAAGTATGGTGTTTTGATAGGTAAAAGAAACTCTTGTTAAATTGTAATAATTAATAGTTAACTACAAAGTATATTTTAAATAATACTAAATTACAAGGAATAAAAAGTCATTATCATAATATAAATTTAGGGCAAAAATTATTGATGGAAACTGCTTACAAAACGAAAATAATGTTAATTTGGTCATTAAGGACCGAGCTATATTTTATTTTACATAATATCCACTCACGCAACCAAGCTATATATATTCAATCCCTGAAAAACTCCACTCATTTGTAACTGTCTGCAAATTATAGAATGTTTCGGAAATTCATAGTTAACCTTGAGAAACTGTCTGCAAGACGAGGATATTACAACTCCTTGGGCAAAATTGAACTGTTCATTATCATGTGTACTGAACAAGCAAATACAATAAATTTCCTTGCTAGTTTTTCAAAATTCTCAAGCTATAAAATCACATGGATTGAAAGAATCATCCTTTGTTTGCATGTGTTATCATCTGCAATTTGGTAATGACACCAAATTCTGGGCTGGGGACAAGCACTACAAAAAATATATTTAGACCAACCATTTTCATCTCTCAGAAGATCATTCCCGGTATCAGCTTCTTTCTTCTTCGCAATTTGTTTCCAGCAGCATGTATATCCTTGATCTTGAAAATGTACCTCTGCGCTTAAAAATATTGTGCTCCCAGTAACATGTAAATATAAACTAATGTAGGATATTATGAAACACCGGCTTATATCAACCACTGGAAGCCACTGATACATTTGAAGGAACTGAACCTGTTTCATTAGGCATGCCACTTCCACCTGATTCACCGCTCTTATGCTGCGGCTGCACCATTTTTTGATCAGGGAACACCTCAGATTGTAAAGATGGTGCAATTTTATTCACGTGTACCCATGTTTGTTCCCACAAGCTATCTGCATCTGAGGTACTCCTTCGTACAAGCACTCCGTTAGCCTTCATTACGAGCAAAGTGTTCTTAAGAATCTCAGGCACTACTTCGTGGAGCTTCTCACTCTTCCTTCCTCTTACTTTAACATTTAGATATTTTTCCATTCTGCTGAGAACTTCCAACCATAACTTAGAAAAAGTTGATAACCGTGAAAGATCCTGGAGTAATCGTAAAAACACTTTTGACAGGAGTCTTATGGCGATGATTAGTGTACCGTCCATGTTTCTGTACCCTTTGTGGGCATGTCCCTGCGCAATTTCAAGCAAGTCATCGAGTAATGTAAATATTACCAGATCAAAACACTGCATCCACAAACCATGGGGCAGATTGATCCCATCCACTCCTGTCAAGCACTTCTGCAATGATAACAATGCATGGTTTCTAACCTCTTCTCTCTGGTCCAAACAAACTTTTCTTAATCCCTGCACAAGCCTAAGCCACATCTGCCCAATATCCTGTGACAATTTTGCAGCTTCCTCCTCACCCAGTGATTCCTTAGCCTCGTGAGACCACCGAACTAAACAATCAACAGAACCCGTCATAAGATCTATTGCATGCACAGATCTTACTGCATCCGCCACACGAGACTCTGCAAACTGCCTTGCAGCATCAACCCAGAGAGCATAATTGGCTGGTAACAAATGGGCTCCATCACTCATAACGAATGACAATGCATCAAATCCAGGTTCAGATGCTTCAGGATGTCGAGCAGTAATGGAAAGCAAAGATGTAATTGTACGCCACCCCATTGGAGATCTGATATGTGTAGCATTGGCTTTTACTAGACGACTGACTTCCAGAGTGATTTGTTCACAGTAAGCATCAGCAACACGGGCATCAAGTTTCAGAACCAGTTGCAAGGACCTTAAAAGTTCATCAGCAAGGTTCTCTTTGTAAGGAAGCAGTCGCTGACAAATTCGAAGGAGTCCAAACACAGCCTTCTCTACCAAAGCACAAGGCATTACAGTGGACTGAACAATATTAGCTATATGCTCATAAACACCCTGCCACAGTAGCACAATCCTGTCCCGGTTGTTAAGAGTAATTGCAATCAGCAACTCCAGGCAGAAAACTGCAGTGTCTTCATCCTCTGGAGAGCTGTTTCCTTTCTGAGCCCCTCCTGCAGCCCAGATGAGTGCTTGTGCAAGCTGCACTAAAGCTTCAGCCTGCAAGAACTTACTTTCAGCAAATATGCTGTCAATATGACATTTCTGAACAGTTTCCAGGGTGCGTTGCTGAGCAGCAAGTTCTTCTTCAGTGGGCTGAGATATTGGCTCCTCAGTGTCAAGAGATAAGAACAGGCTAAACCGGCCCATCAAGCCAGAAGATTTCTTGGTAGCTCCCATGGACTGCGTATGGGCCAATGGCAAATAATTTGTAACAGGTTTCCCTTGCCCAGGGTCAGCAGAAAGTTCTGATTCCTCAGCTGCATCACTGGCCACACATGCTGGAAGAAGACCAAGCTTGTGCAACCGTAAAATGCACTCCATAATATTTCTCCAACCTGTACGAATATAATCACCGTACCTATTTGCAATAGTGAAAAGAGTCTCAGTTGCCATCCTGGCTTTTGTGTCGTCGCCAAAGGCTAGCACATGTTCCTCAGGGTATGATGGGTTCAAGAGGGTTGTGAACTTACAAAGGGAGACAACTAGATCATCTAGTACATCTTCAAAATGATGACATGCTGAAATTCTAGCAACAGCTAAGAATCCATCAATACACGTCTGGTAAATATCCTCATGTTCTGCATGATCAAACACAACTGAAATAGCAGCAATAGTGGGACCTGACATTATAGCGAACATATCACGGTCGAGGTGTGCCTTGGAATCAGATACAATGAAAGGAGCAGTATCCTTGGAGTTGTGTATTAGATTAATCCAACGACTTGAGCTCATTACAGGGAAACCAGCACCTTTTTCTGGAGTAGTGCGTATCTCATTCTTGCAAATTGAATGGTACAATTCAGACAAGAATTCCCGAGGTAAATCATTTCCCCCATTGATGCGCCTATTGTTTCGTATAAAATCCTCTTCCGTCATTTTCTTTTTCACCTGTACATTATGCTGATCTGTGTTCAGCATTATAATAGAATAAGATAACAAAAGAGCAGCATCCTTGTTAGCTAGGATCTCTGATGATTGCTCATAGTATCGCTCAGAAAATGCCTCAAGTACCCTCTGTATTTTTTGTGATTCTCCAGGCAGCCTAAAAGTTTCCAAGAACAACCGCAGAGCATTATCCAGACTCATATCTTTGAAATCAAAAGTCCTAGCAAATTCATGAAGAACCTGAATGCAAAATTCATCATGATTTCCTAGGTAATCTCCAACAAGATTCTTATCTAAACCAGGAGTGTATCTGAAAAACAAGGCCACACTTTTGGGGTCAAGTTTGTTAGGCAAGAGATGCGTCCCCTGGAGAACTTGAAGGCCTTCCTTCGGATTACGGTTGAAGTGATCAGCTCCTGACATCAATCTTCTCTTGATATGCTTTCTCTGGAGGACAAAGGGAACCCAATGGTTAGGATCAGTATAATTGTCACACTTTTCCGTCCAGAAGGGTGTATACTCCTCAAGGTTTTGTGGAGACTGCTCTGCACTAACTGATCCGTTACCAATCCCTTCAGCCATTCCTTGAATAATAGCAATGAGACCTTCCAATGCAAGAACATGCATTGCAGACAAAGGACAGTTCACAGGAAATGCACTCTTTGACAACAAATTGGCCAGGTCTTCAAACACATTACTGCATGTTATATCACAATCCAAGTTAGCATACATCTCCACCATAAATGTTTTCTGTCTGCAGAAGTCTACAAGAGCCTCCATGGCAACCTCCTGTTGCTGGTATGAAGCACCATATCTGCTCTGTGCAAGTCTCAAAATCACACAAGAGAAGAAAGCCTCAAGCTGCAATTTGAGTTGAGTACGTAAATGGTGATACAGGTTGAGAACAATGCTACAAACCATCGAGAGAATAAGTGGGCTCATTGACAAGCCAAACCGCATAAGATTACAAAATAATTCATCCTGGATCAAACTCAATAACTTGGGGTGATGACAGAAAGACGGCCCACCTAATTCAATAGCAGAATTAATTAACCCCAAGGCAAAAAGGGGCACATCTTCATCATATGCTACTGTATTAGATCTGGGGTCCACTCCCATGGGATCAACAACATTTAATAAAGAACAAAGAAAGTGAAATATCTCCACCATGCAGGGGATACCGTATGGCTCTGTCATGAGGTGTGACTCATGTTGAAGGGCATCTTTGCTACTACTGCCACCAATTGCATTTTCCTCCATTTCAGTTTCCACCAGAGCAGTGGAAGCACTGGAACTAAGATTCAGTGAGGATGCTTGACCATCAGATTCCAAGGCGTTGTTCCCATTTTCCATTTGTTTGCTACTGAAGCCACAATCATTGTCCCGGCTGGCAATCTGCAAAAGATAGTAGGTTATACATATTTTGAGTTAAAAAAATGACACAGGCAAGCCCAAAACAACAACAAATTCGAGTCAATTTTTCAGGCACTTGAGTGCTAAGTAAGTTCTGATATATTTTTTGTAATCCCTTGTTGGCAGGGTACCAGGTATGGAACGCAAAAACAGCCTCCTCCCATGTTTCCTCATTCATTCATTAATAATTAGGGGGGGGGGGGTGTGATGAATGCAAAAGAGAAAAGAATGTAAAACCACAAGCCAGGAAAGCCTCAAAGTTTCAGTTCAAAGTAATATCAGCAAGCCAAGATTTATCAACCATTACAAAATTTTCTCCAATCTTCCACCTCTTTTCAAGTGTGCAAAAAGGGAACCCTTTCTTTTAAATTTCAATGAGAATCACGATTCATTAAAATGTATGAAAAGAAAAGAATTCAATTTTTTTATCCAGTTTTTCTTCCAGCAATTTTCTAACATTTTAGCAACTAGCTAAAAGAAAAGGAGAAGCAAATTGCAGTTATAAACAAGAATAAAGTGTGCAATTATACCTCCTGTTTGGTAGGACTAACTCCACTAACCAATGCATGTTCTTTGCTGTCAATATCTGGCAGCAGGGAGAAAATACTTCTAACAAGTTCATGCATTGTATGCCGAGCTATCCGCTGTAACAATTCACCTTTAGTTCCAGCTTGGTGAACTATACGGAAACAAGCAGTCACTATGGTACAGACATGCTGATTACTCAGAGTGGCAGATGCTTTAGATTTTATACAAGCCAGAAGAACCTGAAGTATCTTCATCAGCACCACCTCTTCTGTTGCAGGATCTGTCACTTCAAATCGACAACTTGTCACAGCATTAACTACTAAGTTCATAGCTTCTTTAACATTTACAGTATTTTTATCAATCACATCAAGAGTTATAATCTTGTAAACTGAAGACAACGCAACTCCAGTGATCGGTGCACTAGTTTCATCAGATCGAATTACATCCAAAAATGGCTGGAGATATGCAGCAGGATTGATGGTATGCCACGGATGCTCATACGAGAAAATATGCTTCCGCAATGTCTTCAAAGATTGAATTAAAGGGTGGTCTAACTGATCATCACCAGACATATATCGACCTCCCCATCTTACATTTCTCCTCATGACAGCCAATACAGCACCTACTTCTGCATTGATCATGCATGCTAAAGTAGCTTTATTAGAATAGGATGAGTCACAGCCCTCATATTCTTCCCCAAATGCATTGAATCCTGAATGCAGCTTTAGGAGACCCATTTCTATAAAATGTTCTTTGAACACCCAATTTCTGATAGCATCCACCAGTTACTAAACAGAGGAGACAGAGGAACTGAGATGATGCATACCCTTCATATTGACAAAACAGCAAACCCAAGCTCATTAGTGATAAGCATGGACAGGAGCAAAATTCATAAAAGCAGTAGGTGTGTCCTAAAACTGCAATTTATATGCTAAGCATGCGCATATAAATGAGCGGGAGTAGTCTGAATTATTCAAAAGCACCAGATCCTTTACATAATTTCCTTTCCTAAAAGGCAATTTTTTGAAAATTTTAGTTCAAGTGAGACTCTACCCTCCGCACACCTTTCTTTTCAACAAGTTCAACCAATCACAAAATCAGAATAACCATTAGCTCTCATAAAGCCCTAAATTAATAATCTAATCTAATGCCACACCTGAAAAAAATATCAATCACGGTTCACCGAAATAAAAGCATTAGTTGCATACATTTCTTATAGGCACAATAAATCTGATCACTGCACATCAACTAAGAAGCCAGTGACAACATCAGATCTACCAAAACTCAATCAACACCAACTGCAAATTCAAATTTTGCACCTATTCAATTCAATTTTCAAAATCAAAAGATTACACTAAAAAGAATCCAGATTTTTGAACTAAATTGCACAAATCATTAGATTGAAAAATGAAATTCCGGCAACAGAAGTAGATTCGTTAATAGTTAAAGAGAGAAAAGAAGTAGATCAATAGTTAGCAATGGCGCTTACCTCTTGAATCGAGAGAGTGAGATCCGTTGAAATTGCCTCAATCTCGCTCTGTGTCACAGAAAGGGAAAGAACTGGAGAAGGAGGAAAGCAAAGGAGGACTTTGCTTGCTGCTTTTGATTTTCAGAACAAGAAAAAAAAATTATATCAGAAAGAATCAACAACGTATAGCAAAGTGAAAACAAAGTCCATGTCCATGGAGTTTTTCTTAATACTGACTAATATGTCGATGTCCTAAAATTTACTGAAATTTAATGAGAAATGGCAGTCCAATTTTAAAAATAAACTAGTACATTTTCTGAGAAATTAATAATATAGCAATTTTTTTTAACTATTATAAATATCTTTTATTTAAAAATAATTTAATTATTATATTTATTATTAAATTTTAATTTGATTTTACTTAAAAAAATTTAAAAATTTTTTAATTTTCACGGTTCGTTTTCACCATCCAAATGTTTTCAATTCTTTCAATTTCTTCTACTTCTTTTTTTTTTATCAGACCGTCGACATATTATTTTCTTCTTCTTATTATTCTTTTTGTCGCTCGTTAGGGATTCTGGTGGATTGATTCTTTAATATGTGTCACCACTAATATTTATGATTTCAATGAATCGTCGATTAGAAATCATGCGATAGTAGCAGTGTAGAGGATTGAGAAGAGGAAACCTTTGATTTTATGATTTGGCAGTACCGGTATACATTATCCATATATATTGATATATGTAGTCATTATTGCAGTATATATATCAGTATATATAAGTCATATATACTTATATATATGATATTTATTGTTGTATTTATAGCAGTATATATGAATTATTTATACGACTATATATGAGTTATGTTCACTGCTTGTATATATATGACAGTATATTATTATATGTGATTCATATATACTTATATATATGATCAATATTGCAGTATATATGATTTATATATACTGTTTTATAGTTCACCTATATCAATATATATAAATCATATATACTGTAACAAAGAGCATATATAAGTATATATATTATTATGAAATTTATATATATCGGTACATATGATATACCAGTATATATACTAGAATAAAGATCATATATACTGATATATATGATTTGTATAATTAGTTGATGCCCTTTTTTATTTGAATGAATAATCTATTTAGGATAGAAAATTTCAAATTTTTTTAGGAATGAATGTTTGTGAAAGAAAAAATCTCATTGTTTTTTATGAAATCTTTCTTGTATTATTTATTATTTAATATAAATTGTTATTATTTATTATTAAGTGCAATATTGGGCTATTTTAAAAATATATATTATTTTGTTGATTTTAAAAAAGGGTAATCGCATCAAATAGCATATTATTTCCTTGAAAAAAACCAATAGCATAAATTTATAAAAATTAAAAAAATAGCATATTTTATTGTTTATAGTCTAAATTGCCCTTTATTTTAATATATTTCCTTTTCACTTCTTCTTTCCTGTTATTATCTTCTCATTCAATTTCTCTTTCGTCATCGTCGTTGTCTTCTTCTTCTTCTCGTTATCTTCTTCTCATCCTCCTTCTCTTTCATCATCATCTTCTTCTTCTTCTTCTTCTTCTTCTTCTTCTTCTTCTTCTTCTTCTTCTTCTTCTTCTTCTTCTTCTTCTTCTTCTTCTTCTTCTTCTTCTTCTTCTTCTGCTGCTGCTGCTGCTTCTTCTTCTTCTTCTTCTTCTTCTTCTTCTTCTTCTCCTTCTTCTGCTTTTTCTTCTTCTTCTACTTCTTCTTCCTCTTCTGTTTCTTCTGCTTCTACTTCTTCTGATTCTTCTACTTCTGCTTCTGCTTCTTCTTCTTCTTCTTCTTCTTCTTCTTCTTCTTCTTCTTCTTCTTCTTCTGCTGCTTCTTCTTCTTCTGCTACTACTACTTCTTCTTCTGCTGCTTCTTCTGCTTTTGCTTCTTCTGCTTCTTCTTCTTCTTCTGCTTCTTCTGCTTTTGCTTCTTCTTGTTCTTCTTCTTCTTCTTCTTCTTCTTCTTCTTCTTCTTCTTCTTCTTCTTCTCTTCTTCTTCTTCTTCTTCTTCTTCTCGATCCAACTTAAGAAATAAGTAAAGACTTGAGCTCTCTATATGAATTAATCTAAAATTAATCTGATCTCTCTTGAATAATAATAATAATAATAATTAATAATATAGTTGGATTATTATTAACATAGGGAGGGATTTTCCTTTAATTCAATATTAATATTATTAGACAACTCCTGCTATTACTTCAATATATCTTAGTAATATAATTGTTACATTTAATGTCACTTATAAGTTCTTTTTCTTAACTAATTTTACTATAGTTTGATGTTATTTTTGCTTACAAAGACTAACTGAATATCTGAATTTAACACAACTTATTAAAATAATTTGAGTTAATTTAACTTCTGAAGCAATTCAAGTTATGTAATAAATTAAATTTAATATTTGTTGTCATTTCTTTATTTTTCATATTCATTACAATCAATTATATTATTTGAATAATATATATATAGTGCCCTTAATTTATTTCCTTTCTTTGAGACAAATTTAATTAATAATTTGAAGCAATATGAGTTCATCATATGGTGAAATGGAGAGAAAAATCTAGCAAATCAATAGTGGTATATATGAAACAAATTATAAACACTTAATTTATATACATATATAAACTATAAAATATTATATGCAAAGACTGCAAGAACAGGATTAATTAAACAAAATGTGTTTCAATTTATGATGGGTCCAAAATATTTCTTTATGCTTGGATTGGAGCTTTATATTTTATTTTATTTTATTGGAATAGATATTTAATTTAATAAGTATTATCTGTAAATAAATAATTAGAAAGCTTGAAGGCGGAAAGTGAAGAGGGAAAAGAAAGCATAACAATAATCACTAAATAGTGCAGAATAGGTGTTTTGCATTTCATAAAAAAGGAACAATTAAATCTAATTAATTAAGAAGAATGTTAAATTTGACGTGAAGATGGCATCACTGCC
Organism: Croton setiger; assembly: GCA_948099555.1. NCBI lineage: Eukaryota > Viridiplantae > Streptophyta > Magnoliopsida > Malpighiales > Euphorbiaceae > Croton > Croton setiger. The sequence goes on from CANUEY010097501.1 coordinate 63,735, forward strand.
CTTTATATTAATTCTTCACCACAACGCTACAACTTTTGGAAACTATTAATTTACCAATTCATTTTCCAACACATTTTTACAAACCTAATTTTTTAGTTTCTTTTGTTTATTATTCCAATCTAATGAAAAAAGAAAAAGTCATTCGTAGTTTTGAAAAATTAATAATTCATAAGTTTCTTTTCTAACATATTTTAAGAGAAGTCATACTATATATATATATATATATATATGATATGATAGCATGTTTATCATTGAAAAAAGGTAAAGGTGGAATAACTAATTTGCATGTAAAAACATGATTATTTTTATCCATCCAATTTACTAAAAAATCAAGTTACACATCGAATAATTTTGGATTTAGCCTATTAATATATAGGTTAAATGTGTTTTTTTAGGTATTTGAATTCCATATCAGTAAGAAATAGACAGTTTCTTTCTGTTAACTCAAAATTTCAGAATGAATTAGACACAATTCTAATATGATATCAGAATATTAATACCCAAACGTTGTAAAAAGAATGAGGTAGTCACAGTTGTGATAGTCTAGAAGAAGAGAGTAAGTAGAAACACATAGGACCCTCTTCACATGGATTCACATGCGATTGTTATAAGTGAACCATATTTTGAGAGCTCTTAGTTTATTTAATGTATATATTAATTACCTAGTAACTTGCATACAACATTCTAATGGTAAAAGCAGCAACAGTGGTGTTGGAGCCCACCAAGATTTGATAATTAATTAATTAAATCCTTTTTAATTAAAATAATCTCCAATAAGGCTCCTCCTTTTTCATTGCACTACTTCTCTTTCTAAATTCTGGTTTTACCAGCAATTCTCAGTCCTTTACTAGGTTTATAAAAGTCTAACAATGAATTATGATGTACCTAAATATTATATTAATTTTGAAAGGGAAACCATAAAACAAGCATTAAGAAAATGTGGACCACTAGATAAAGCCTAATTTATATGAACAAGTAAAGCAATTAATTAATTAATTAAACAAGTAGTATTATTATTTAATTACAATATGATAATGAGGAATCATTCATCAGCAATGGAACTTTGAGAGAGCATATAAGTTCACTTTCCAAGCCCCTCAATTCTGAAAAATTAATTCATTTTTTATTATTTTGCTGCCGTGGAGTACACGTTGTTCGTGGCCGGATTAGGTGCCTTTTGACCTAACCCTTCAAAAGCTTTGTGCTTAATCTTCAGTTCTTCGCCTAAGTACTCCTCTAATTATGACTCTGTTTTGCAACAATTTTTTCATTAATTTTCACTAAACATACCCTATATCTAATCAATCAATACTAATGCAATATGTTTGATGCGGCATATATTAACAACTATAATATTAACTTATCATTTAATTACATTGATTACTGAAAATCCCTCCAAAAATAATCTTATAAATGAATACTGTCAACAAATATACGACAACTAGAATTCTTCAACGGCAAATTAAATAATAGGAATTATTTTGTGTTAGTTAAGCTAATTGAGGTCAATATATCCAAATAATAAAGATTAGTCAAAAGAACAAACCTCATTATATGTATATTTAATGTATTTTTCTCTTCTTTGATGATCTATTAGATGAATAATTTATTCAGATAAGCCCTAAATAATTAACACCCAAGTACCAACTACAGTTGAAGATTTTTCAAAGAAATATTTCATACTGAAATATGTGTCAAGTTTTGCCTACTAGCTAGGTTTGTAGTGCGACTCATGCATTTATATACATATGATCGTTTATTCTATCATTATTCAACTCTCCAAAGATTGAATTGAATTTAAGAAATTCATAAAGTTTACATAATCACAAAAAATAAAAAATAAAAAAAAAATATTACCTGTCACCTTTCTCGTATCCTGGGGAGTGGAATGAAATTTTGTTAAATTTGGAAGGACTAAATTGATATTCTCCAAAATACAATTTAACGTACTTATTAAAGCTGCAAAAGAGACAAAATAAGGAATAATAATGAAAATTTATTTCCAAAGAATATAGACAAATGAATACGCATTCCAAGGAGCAATGGGTCCCACATTTTACAATTAGATCTTGTTGACTTTTTGACCCAAACGTTGTATAATACACTCCCACATGATGATATAATGTATTGCTGACTGCTAAGCAATAACGGAAGCGTTTTACGGGTTTTTCGTTTTTTGCAGAAAGAACCTCCTAATTTGTACATTTTTTTAATCTGCGTATTGTAATATGTAGTAGATAGGGATTGTAACGGATTGAAATTTTTTTGGTACCCGTTCTTGTTTTGTGCTAATTCGTTTAGACCAATTAAGACAGTTTTGCGTCAGAATCCGCGAAGGGACAACAAGTATTGAATTTCACTAGACAACACGGCCTTCATTGGAAGGAACCTGGTAATTACCAATGCCAACAAGTTTAATATAGCCTCCCCTACCCGTTTTCTGTTAAAAAAAAAATAGACAGTAAATATAATTTAAGCAACCGTGCAGGAGTTGAAGCAAAATCGTAACCATTGTCAAACTGGACCGAACCATGGGGATGCGGCTTGATTTTGGTTCAAGATTTTTGTAAAATGTTTATCTTTGAACCATCTCAAAAACTGAACATGACTAGAATGAAAGATCCGACTATATTTTATTTCTTTATTTTCTTTTTTCCTTAAACAAGTTAGAACCACTAATTTTAAACCACCACCGACTACTAAGGGTCAAATTTCCATAACGTCACCAAACTAATTAGCCAGTTACATATTACTCAAATTCAAAAAACTACCGAAACCGAACAGTTCAATTACTACTGATTAAGAGAGATTTGGCAGACAAATGACAAAGGATCGCTTATTATTTAATACCACTCACAAAACAACCTAGTTTTACTTCCTTTCAATTTGGTAATAATTTCGGCAAATACCATCCCGATTTGCAACTATTATAGCTGATTACAGACTTGAACCAAATGGAAGTCATTTTCGGTAACCAATTAACGAATTTCTAGGATGGCTTGATTCAATTTTAGGTAGAAACTGAACTTTGCTCAATATTAGACTAAACCATGAATTGCTTTGAACAGTACATTGCAGAACCCCCAACTTACGATCCAATTTGTGTCTACTTGTGGCTATTAGTTCCGCAAATTTATATTGTTAGGGGTGTGCATAAAAAACCGACCCTAACCCATCTGTTGGATATTTATCCAGGTCAGTATTCAAAATTTTTGAGTTTTTCAACTCAAACCAAAACCGACTAATTTAGCAAAATTAACACATAAAACCCCAATCCAACCAAAAACCAACCCCACATGATCCGTTGAATTCGGGTTCAGTCTGGGTTGCTTTCTTAAAATTTTCGGGTGATCAACCTGTACCCACCCTAAATATTGTATTTTTTAGAAGTTCTCTAGAGTATTATACTTTACCAGTTCAGAAAAATACTGAAACCACCCTAAAATTATCTACTTGTTCTTGCATTCTCACCCAAAACCTTTGCAATATAAATCCAAACCAATTGATGCAAATTTTATATTGCAGTGAAAATGCAACAAATCCCAAAAGGTGGGATATTTTTGGTGGTTTGGCAATATGCCAATCCAGATCCCTATTTCCAACCAAATTTATTTTAATAATCCTTATATTCTGCAACCTTCTAATTATATAGTCCTTTTGGTAATATGCTAAAATTCAACTGTAACTTTGAAATAAGAGACAGAGAAACAAAAAGAAAAAAAGAAATACTACACACAGAAATCTTTAAAAATAAAAATTACTATTTCTTAAATTTTTTTAAAAAATTTATAATTGGCTAACAGAAATGGAATAGAAATTCTATCAAAAGATTATAGTTTGATAGTTATAAATACAAGGACCATTAAATTAATTTCTAATAATAAGTACCATGACTAGTAAATATATTTTTTAAGCCTTGAAGAGGAAATCAAGTTACCTGATTATGCAATCTTCAAAAGGGTAGCAAGCAACCTGTCCAGAAGGATAACAACCTTGCATTAATCTCAGTAGTCAGTACAATGAAATTTATGAGCTCGTGAACAAGCATTGCAGTTTGCACCATCTTAATTCTTACCTCAACAACACATCATTAGCTGCTACTCTGAACAGGCTTCAGGAACTTCCCGTGGACCCAAACCCTCTGCATGCTCTTTCCCTTTCTTCGATTCACGGACTTAACGCAACAATACTCAAGCTCAAGCTGAAATATATTTAATAGTGCAGAAGTCAGAATGAGGTAATTACCATTTATATTTAAATTATTTTTCAACTAATGAAGGTTTGGGATTCTGGGACTTGAAGAAGAATAAAATCTATCAGCTTATAAACAAGTCCTACTATCAGTTTACAAATAGAAGATATAGAATGATTGTTCCAATATAAAAGTTAAAAAAGTCTATCAGTTACAAACTAGATTGTCAATGGAGTGTTACAGCACATATTATCTCTTGCAAAAATTTGAGTTGTGATGAAATCTCTAGGAGTATGATTGCTCAATATTAGAAAAAAAAAAAAAAAAAAAAAAAAAACAAAACAAAAGTTGGTACCTCAATGAAGCCTGCACCCATAAAGAGATCCCTGACAGTATCTAAACAGAAGAAATATGAACGAGTGCCATCTGATCGCACATATTCTCGGAAACCTACTCTTTTGTCAGGCTCAAATCGCAGCATGGTCATGTCATAGAGTCCTGAGTTTCATCAAACTGAAAAATTATCAGCAAGTACAGATACAGTAAACACTAAAAGAAATGAGATTAAAAAGTCAATTAAGTACACACAGACATATATATATGTAATCTATTAAGGATTTTGCAATCATGAATTAATAAATTCATGGTGATGATTTCATTACCATAATCCCGGAACAAGAGCAGTCCACCAGGCTTCAAAACCGAAAAACACTCTAATAAGGCTGCTGGCATTCTTTTGAGCGGCAGTGCTGATAGCGTGAATATCTGGCATCAATGCAAAGAAACAAGAAAAAGAAAATCTTAGGACTCAGCCACGAAAAATAAGAAAAATAAATATCTTAACTTTACTATTTGCACTTGATGATATGGTCCAATGTAGCATAGCATGGAAATAAATACTTGAAGACTTAGTTGCATACTAGAAAAAGGCATGTTATCTGAAAATTAAAAAAGTCAGGAATATAGTAAAAGAAGTCAAAATTGGGAAAACTTAACTTTCCCAAAATTAAGCTTGTAACTGCTCATAAACTTCAATTTCATGATGCAAATTACAAATCAAGGTCTAAGGGGAGACCTCAAATATAGAGCCATATGGAAAGAAACTAGAAACTAGAATTACAATCCATGAACTATAAAATTAGACAGTCTTTTATCCTCACCTCAATCATTATATGAATAAGAACCCTTTATTAACATAAAATGTTGAAGGAATTAGCAAAACAGTAGCATATGCCAAAAACATCCTATTTATTTTTTTGTGATTCAACAACAAATTTGATTTCTGCCAAAAAAGCATAATCACCCTCACATAAAGAGTAACCACTGAACAACGGGAGCATCCATGTCCATGTTACAAAGTTGTTAAATTACAATTACATAGATCACATGACTGTCTATATCCAATGAACACAATGTTACATAAACATATTTACGCAAAATAATAAAGCATACCAAGGTAACAAAATCAAATCCACCAATGCAACAGCCACCTTCTTCCAACAAGTATGAACCATTTGCAATAGCTGTACTCCTGTCTTCAACATCTACAAAAGGATCATAAATTACCAAAATTATAACGCCAATAATCCATATTAATATTTACGAGAGTTACAGAAAGAAATTAACTGACCAGAAGAAGAGTAACATCCTTTTGCTAATTGGCAAGAATTACAAAACAACCAATTAGGAAACCCAGAGGAAGCAAAATCACATAGAAATGGCTTAAAACGGTTTTGGATTGAGACAATATTTGTAGCATTATAAACAACCTCTTTCGCTTTCTCAAGAGTCTTAACACTGCAATCACAAGCATAAACGGTGACGGTTTTGTTGCCACTGAACAAGAAGCAGAAGAAGGAAGAAGTATTAGCTCCTGTGCATAACTAAGAAGCGTTGAAGGGAAAATGTTGATTGAAATTACCGAAGAATTGGAATTACAGAACTGCCACTGCCACAACCGACCTCTAAAGCCCTAGAGAAGTTTTCAGAAGAAACTAGCTCTGGAAACTCCTTCAACAAGTATCTTCTCTCCTGCACATTGCCAATTCTCTTTATTAAGCTACAATAGAACTGAAATATGAAAATTTTTGAGAGCAAGAGAAGTACAGACCTTGAAGAATTTGCCGGAGGAGTGGCGGACGTGGAATCTTTCCCATGCCTTGGAATCTTCAACTTGCTGGTGTTGAGAGGAATTGAATGGGAGTAAATGAAATTGAAAAGAAGGATTAGATTCTATTTCATGTTTTAATGTTTCCCATTCGAAGTCCTTAGAGAAGTACTCTGCTTCTGTTTCTTCTTCGTTCATTGTTTGTTTGCAAGCGCCGTAGCCGGAGAGGGAGAAGGAGGCCATTCTACTAGGAGTTCGGGATGTAAGTAGAGCCAAGTTTATTGGGCTTCTTAATTGGGCTTAAGCCGCAAATATGACCAATGTTATACATTTTTTTAGAAATATTATTATATACTATGTATTTCACATTTAAAAAAAATATATCATATATTTTGTAAAATTAATAAAATAACATATTTTATTATGATTGGTATAAATACTCTCTTAAAAAATCTATTCTCTCTTCCATTAAAATTATTTTCAGCAATTCACAATTCATGGATCACTCATTCATCTGGTATAACAATCATTTCTTTCTTTTTTAATTTTTCCCGCCACAAAAACCAATTTTTCTCGTCTATACTCTAATATTCTTCTACATCTCTATTCTATAAATTAATTTCATATTCTCATCTCAAATATCATTCAGAAGCATCATTGCATGAAAGAAGAACTAAAGAAGCGTTGCCACTCTCCATCACCAACAACAAGGACATCGTTTTTGAACGACAAAAGCAATGAAGATTAAGGAAGGAAATTGTCACCGCTAGCCTGTTCCTTTCTTTTGTCCACGGTGGTTCTGTAATTTTTCTTCAAAAATTATTTTGGTGGATGAGAATTTTTCAAAATTTTTCCTAATTCTAGATGAACCGATTTCATCTCAATTAATTATTTTCTTCTAAATTTATTATATTTCATTTATAATTAAGATTTTGATAATAGTTATATGACTTCAGATTGTGTTGTTTTGGATGAAATTTTAGTTGATTTTTTTTGTTTTTTTAATGCTATATTAATTGGTATATATATTAGTATATATATTGTTATTATACTATTATATATACTGACGCGGACCCAATAGCTCAACGGCTAGAAAACCCGAGTTACCCGTTTGATAGGAGAAACTTAGTCAATAAGTAATCCACCTTCCCTCACGACCCAACACCTCGCAATGGATGAAGAACCGCTCGTACGCAAAGGATTTT
>CANUEY010097720.1:0-43161 GCA_948099555.1 Croton setiger
TATATATATATTTTTTTTTTTTTTTTTGCCAAAAAAATTAAAATACTTAGCTGTTTGGGTATTTCAACTGTCAATGAATAGGTTACGCATAAGCCACAGCTGCGTTTTATTGGGCCGGCAATAAAAAGAAATATATTAAACTATTTATATAATAAGTATTTTAAAAACAAAAATTCATCTGATTTAGAGAGTACTCAGGTGAACCAAATCAATTTGGGTTGGTTCGATTTAAATCGGAACTATACTTTTACATAATTAACCTGAACCAAATCAATTCATTGCAATTAAAAAATAAAAGTTAATTAATTATTTTGATTCGAGCCAATTAAGTTAGATCAAACCGTACAGTATTTATTTTTTATTATTTAAATTAAAAAAAGAAACCTTAACCTAACAAGGATACAACTAAGTAATGAATGATTGAGTCACTAAGCTGTCAAATACATATAAATAACAACCCAATAACAACAATCTGCAATACAAATCATAAACTTTCTTATTTTCTCTGCAAATCTTCTTCTTCTTCTTCTTCTTCTTCTTCTTCTTTAATCTCCAATGGCAAACCCAAACCCACAACAGAAACCAGTAGAAATTACAGAAACTTCATCGCCATTAACAGAAGAAGAAGAAGGTTATAATGAAGAACTTCAGGAAGAAATCATTTCTTCTTCTTGCTGTTTCTGTTTTTACTGGAAAACAAACAGCAGAAATGGATCACAGCAGCAGCAGAACAGATATTTATTAGTAGATAATCATAATTATAATAAAGAAAGCTGGGTTATGGAAAAAGCCAAGAAAATTAAAGAAATTTCAGAAATAATAGCGGGGCCAAAATGGAAGAATTTTATTCGTAAGTACAGTATTAATAATAATAATAATAATTCTTTGAATGGAAATGGATTGTGCAGCAAGAAAAGATCATCATCTTCATCGAAATTTCAATTCCAATATGATCCACAAAGTTATGCTCTTAATTTTGATGATGGGTTTCATAAAGAATTAGAAGATTCATCATTTCCTGATTTTTCTGCAAGATTTGGTATTGGAAGAACTTTTGATCATTGAGAATTTTGTAATTTATTTATTTTTGTTAATTTAATTAAAATGTATATTCTTTTTTTCATTATAATTATAAATTTCTTGATAATAATGAGCTGTAGTTTTTTTAATTATTAGATATTTTGGTATTATATGCTTTGATGTCTCATTGTCACATAATTGTACCAACTTTATATTATCACTAAATTGGAAAAAAAATTAAAATTTAAAAAAAAAAAGCTTTAATATTTAAAAATTGAGAAATTTTCCTTAAAAATTACTGTAATTTGGGAAGTTTTTGCTAATTATGAATATTAATATCGTTTTAGCTAAGTTAATTAATTAACATTCAAAAAATAACCTAAAGAATGCTTAAAATTACTTGTAAACCACTTATTTGATTCTTCATTATTAAGCCCTATCAAGAAAACCAACTTCAATAATTTGCCGGCGAATCTTCACTCACAAGAAACAGCAAGAACAAGCAACCAAATACAATCTATAATTAATTAATTAATTAATTAATTATACTTTAAACTAATCTCATAATAATCCTAAAAAAGAAACAATTAATTAATAAAATACTATAATCTTTTATAAAAAGAAATCAAAGCTAATTACCAAGCAAAAGATTAATTATTAAACTATACATCCCAAAAATCCCATAATTTTCTATTATTTATCCACAAATATTAACAAAAATCATAGAAATAATATTAAAAAAAAAAAAAACCCTGCAAACTACTGCTATATGATCTAATTTTACTACTATAATCTCTTAAAATTTGTTCGAAATTCGATCGGAAAATCATTCCAAGATTCTGATCTCTGATCTTCTTTTCTTCTCTAATGTTAGAAGCAAAATACTGTAATTTAATCCCTTCTTGTTGAATCCTTCTTCTTCTGCTACTTCTGCCTCAAGACTCTTTACTGTAATGGTGGACAAGATCATGATCAGATGAAAGGTTGATCAGCTGAATCAACGGTGATAAGATAATGTGCAGTGGTTGGAATTTTTACATGTAACGATCACCATTGTTATCACCTGCATTACTTCTTTTATAATTAAGGTCGGTGCAGTGCAGAGTTCTTTAATATGTATATGCTTTTATAGTATATAGTTCGTCCGTCCACAAATATATTTATATTTTTAATATTTTTTCCTAATAATTATAAGGGTAAATATGGAAAAAATAAATTAATCTTTTTTTTAAATTCTTTAAAAGACATATTTATGGACGGAAAGAATATACAGTATGTTTAATTTAATAAATAATAAATATTATAGTATATATTACCTTTTACGTTTGCTTTTTAATACAGTAGAAGTTGAAGGATTGCTATGCCAATTCCTCTTTCTTTGATTGATGAACCAATTATTTATCTGCTTTAACTGTAAACCTGTTTCTTGTACCAATCTTGCCTTATCTTCCTCCTGCAAATAATAAAAATTACAATCTAAAAATCGAGATTTATTTACCCCAAATCGAACGATTGAAATACTTTTTTATCATTCGAAGACGTTAAACTGCTCATTTAGTTAAAGATTTTGAATTACGAACCCAACTACGAGTTCTCGAATTTTCGTAAATTGAAAATTTATATAAATTTTGGTTATATAGTCACTAATGTCATGTCAGAAACAATATTGATAAACTGTCAGCTTGTTTTGTTCATCTGAGTAGCACATGTGCTTATTTTAGCTTATTATATATAAACATTGTATATAGTACTTTAATAAAGGAAAGTTCCTAACTTTTGGCAATTTTTGATACTAAGATTGGCAATTGCTTATTCTGAATTCCAAAGCACATGTTATTTCTCTGCTTTTCTGACACATTACAAGCCAGCCATGGCGGTGTGCCTTGTGCGGTTCCTCATAACTATTACTAGGGAAATGTACCATACCTTAAAGGTAAAGGGCATCTTCTGAGTTACTAATTCGGAAAATTTCAAGCTATAACCTTTGAATTTGAAGAATTTGTACATACCCATATGCTACTTTAGATTCGTACGCTTCTGTAATCCTTAGTTAAGGAAGTATTGATATGTGTAGAAGAAGACTTACAGTAGGATATGGCCATTTAGAATGGGATTGCCACCAAGCTTTTAAGACAGAAGTTGTATCTCCTGGAAGCTTTCCCGCTCTTCGCTTTCGTAGAATTTCCTCTCTAATGTCTGCAATTTTGTCTTTGTAACCCTAACAAGTTTAAACAGAAGAACACTGAAAGAAGGTTCCTTCAAAAGATTCAAAATATTTGTTTCATGCAATTCTTACAACCTTATATATTCCAAAGAGAAATGGTTGGTTACCGTTTTTAATTCATGTTTCAGTTCTTGTCTCACTCTCTCCATTAAAGACCTTTCACTCTCAGTTGGAATAAGGGGGCCAAATCCCATAGTATCAGCTCCATCTAAACCTGGATCAAACAAATTTGCATCACTATCTACTTGGTCTTCTTCATCATCTGACATTGTTGCTCCTGTACCTTCCCCAGGAGAAACTCCTATACACATGCCAAAATCTGATCAAAATCCTCAATTTTCTTGAAAACCCATAATTTGAAAGCCATGAAATATTGTAATTACCTGTTAAGCTTTGTAAGGATTGCTCTATTTCCCAACACGCCATTACTGCTTCCATTGCATGAACTCTAACATGTTGTTGCAGTTGTTCTTTAAAAGAACAAAGCAACAAAAAATAATGTGTCTACAAAAAGCAAGAAATCAAATTTATTAGTATTTCAGAAATCAAATTTTTTTTTTAAAAAAATTGTAATAATTGTAATTAATAGTAATTCAATGTTTGATAATACCCACCAACAAAATACTAAATATATCATTCTTACATGCAAAATGCTTGATGGGTAATTGAAAAAGATTATAATATTTGGACAATGAAATGGCATAATTAAGGATCTTAACTAAGTCAGTTCCCAACATAATCAGGTGCAACAAATGGAAAATTGCATGCATGAAGCCATGCTAGAAAAACCATGATTGGCCCATCACATCTTCCATGCATTAACAAGGTGTTTTTGCTAGAAACTTTTAGAATTTTTTTTTTGGGCAATTAAGAATGTCTAATTATGTCCTAATAACTCATTAAGCTAAAATCAAGATATTAATTATATAATTATAATGCAAAATTAATTTTATTAAAACAGAGAACTACTAGGAAACATATAGTGTTGGTGCAAATATGATCATTTACATAATTTCCAATTTGTGAGAGAAGCAGAGGAAACTTCAACAACAACGTTAACTGTTACAAAGCTAACTTTCTTTATGTACCTAAAAGGGAAACAAACAACCCTTTAGTACCCCTAATTCAATAAAATTATCCAATTTAACCCCTAAAACAACCGAAATGGCGAAAATAACTAATAAATTTGACACCATTGGGTAAATTAATATTCACCATGCCAAATTCAAACAAGCTTTGAGCCAGAAAACACTTCTAATTTTGATAGGAACAGAAATTATAAGCAAAGATGATACCTTTTTTTATAGCAAATTATAAGCCCATATGCTAAAAATTAGACCCATTTTGTACCTAATTGTAAACCAAAAAGCAATTTCCAAACTTTCCCACTTTAAATTTTTTTCCCCCATATCCTCTGTCGGTGCATTCATTCACCTCCACTCAATTTTCAGACAAAATTACACAAAAGTTGCTATTTTTTTTTCCCAATTTATGAAAGTAAAATTAACTTGAATTAATAATAAAAATTCAAATTATTTATACAAATTCAGTTCTAAATCAAGTTTAATTGAAAACCCATGTCATGAATTTGTATAAAGATAATAATTTTATGAAAATTTGTAAAGAGAAAAATGGGAATTTTTTTGGATTAAAAAGGGTTGAAAAATATGAAAATGAAGGGAAAAACAATTAAAAACAGGGGTAAGGAATAGGAACACACCATGAACTGATCAAGCTCCTTATCATCGCCGCCGACCAAGCCCTGAGCTCCGCTACCAAGGGCGGAGTATTTTGTCACTACATGCTGTGATTGTGCTAATTGAGCATCAATTCTCGGCAACTGATCCACCGGAGTAGCGATCCGTAAACACGCCACGTGTGCCGACAATAACTGATCATACAAAGGATGAGCTAATATCTCCGCCTTGTACCTTGCATTTTGCCAGTTCATCACCCCATCTCCGCTGCCGCCTCCAGCACCAGCACTCTCAACTACTCCTCCTCCTTCACTCTTATTATTCATATTCTCACTATTATTAATTTTCAAATCCGCTGATTCGTGAGAAATACTGCCGGCGATCATCGAGTCGCCGGCAGTCACAGCGGCGGCAGCGACGTCGTCAATAACGTCGCTATTATGATTACGACTAAGTATAGAAGAATTACGAGAAAGCCATTGGGCATGGGCATGATTATGAGAAGGAGAAGAATCAGAATTTGTAGTTGAACTTGTATGAAGATTTAAAAAATTGGTATCGGAAAAGTGAGAGTGCGACGGTGGCGGCTGCGGTTGTTGAGCACGGAGGAGAGCGGTGTTAAGCCAATTTGGTGCGGTGGTAGTTTCAGATAAATTCTGTTGTTGCTGTTGGGTTTGTGTCTGGTCTGGAAAATGGTGTAGAGGAATGTCTTGAGACAAATTATGATGAAACGCCATGTTTTTTTTTTTCTCTCCTTATCCTAAAGAAAATAAAATTTACAGCAATACATATTACTATTATATAGTCATACACAAAATCGAAATCAAGGTTTGTACTGTGTTTAAAGAAAGAAAGACAATATGTAGAAAGAGAGAAAGTTTGAATCTTTATTTTACAGTATCAAAAACAGAAGACTGTAGAGAGAGAGAGAGAGAGAGAAATTAGAGAGTCAAATTAAGAAAAAGGAAGGAAGAAGATGATAGAGTGGTTGTTTTCTGGTTTCTGTTTCTAGCAAAAAGATTACTGTTTTAGCTTATATATTTTGATTTAGAAAGAAAGAGAGAGAGAAAGACTTTGAAACAGAAGAGATATAGAGACAGTAGAAGAAGAAGAAGAAGATGAAGAAGAAGAAGAAGAAGAAGAAGATGATGATGATGATGATGAAGATGAAGATGAAGAAGAAGGAGAATGGTTTTTTGGGTATGGTGGTTTTTTTTTTTTTTTAGTAGGGAAATCTGCTTGTTATGAAAATGATGGAGTTTTATATGAGAAGTTTTTTAGATTTTTGTTTGTTTTATTTATATAATTATTATAAAAATAAATAAACCTCTAATTTATTTATTTTTTCAAATTTAAAAAACTTAGGTTAAATTTCTATTAATATGTTAATTTTGGTAAAGAAAGATCATTAATAAATCATATTACTAGTTAATTATAATTCATTTTTTCTATTATTTTTTATAAATAAATTTTATTTGTCTCATTTATTTCTGAAATTATTATTTTTAATTCACATACATATATGTATGTGTATAAAATTTTCTATTGTAAAAATTGGTATTATTTTTAAATTATTATTAATTTTTCATCACTTGATAATTTATGTCTATTTAAATTATACTAATATATTACATAATAAATAAAAATATTTTTTCATCAAAATAATATTTGACTCCCTTAAAATAATAGCTATTAGAATGCTAGAATTTGTGGAACATTAACATGAATAATTATAAATTAATTGAAACTATAATCTATTATTAATTAATATAAATTATATGAATGGGCTAAACCAATAAATTACACATTTAAAACTTCAAATTTACACAAAATCTTATACAATAAAATTACATGAATAAAATGATACTGAAATAAATAAATAAAAGTAAATTATTTAATAATAATAAAAAATTTAAAAAAATCATGTCTAGATGATACATCTATTAGGTAATATTATCTTTTAATAAAGTTTAATTAACAATTAATTATTCATAGTGTCTATTTGTCAAACTAAAAGAGATTGTAATTGACTAAGTTTATATGTTTACGTGGCTTGATTAACACTAATATAATTAAATTAATTTTAAATTTAATACTCCTCCTAATTGCCATAATTAAGTATTGTTTTTGCATATGGATCGGTGCATTCCCAAATCGGATGCTACAAAATAATTAAAAATAAAAAATTGCTAGTACCAATACTAATCATGTTTGCTTTTTGTAAAACCAAAATTAAAGGTGTTTTAACAGTTGGATTGTGATCGGACGGTGGAGAATAAAAGCGGCAGTTAGGTTTAATAATTTTAGTTGGGGGGAAGGGTGGCGCGTGAAGTGCACGCACTAGATACACGTCGGGCCGGGTGGATGAGTAGGTGGGTAGCAAGAATCAGAGGTTGCCGTACAAGTGAAATAGTATGGCAGCAAAAGCCTAATCTTGCCCAGGGGATTTTGTTTGTAAGAAATGACTTGTATTCATCTGGGTGCAATGCACTATAATTAATTAATTAATTAATTAATAATAACAATAATTAGGACCTTTTTAAAAATTAATTTTTAAAAGATAAAAAATAAACTCATATATTGGTTCGTTTTATCGTTTTGGTTCCTTGTATTTTAAATAGACTTTATATTTAAATTAAAAAATAAAAAATTATGCTTTAATAATTCAAAATTTCATTTTTTTAGATTAATGGTAATAATTATTTTATACATAATAAATATAAGTAAATATTGTTATAAAGTATTAAAATATGTAAATTTAAATGGAGTATTATATCATTAATAGTATTATATCAAATTATAGCTCGTTTCTTTTATTGAGTTATGACAAATAAATATAAGTAAATAAATTTAACATTTATTTGTTATATTTAATATATTAGGTTTGAGTTAATTTAATTTTTTATTGTGATATTATTTTTTTTTCTGAGTATTTTATTATTTAATTAAATTTATTTAATATTTTATTATAGTATATAATTATTAGACGGTCGATAAAAAATAATATTTAAAGTTATAGCAAAGCAAATACATTTTACTTAATTGTTTACACTAGTAAAAGAGAAAAGTAAATAACATCACAGAAGAGAAAAGTACAATTTATTGTTACAAATTTAATATAATAAATGTCAGAAATGGTCAGTCCACAGATTCTGCCACTATTGTTTTGTACTGCTTCAGACTAATAACTAATTAGCTTTTGTTTCAGCAACTCAATCTGCATCCATTCTTAATAAATTCCTCCTATTTTAATAAAATGTAAATAATTTATTTTTTAACATTTTAATTTATTAAAATGATTTATTTTTAAACTATCATACGAAACAGGCCGGATTGGTCCATTTGATCCACTTGGCTCAGTCCGCCAAAAGTCCAGATCGGCCTGCAATTGAACTAGAACCATTCGAATTGTGACCGAATTTAATATTTTTTTCGAACCGTAACCGTTGTCGAATCATTTAACTGAACCGCCGGTTCATCGATCCGGTTCGGCAGGCTGATTCCAGTTTATCTCTGTTCGAACCGGAACCCGGCCCGGCCGTAGCCACCTCTAAACCTACGTAATGTTATTATCAAAATTAATTACAATTTTGATTGGAAGAAGAAGGTTAAAAAGGAGACAGTAATTGGACACACGTGGCAGACAACAGAGGAAAGCAACAAAACCAGGTAACATGCACACGTAAAATAGTACCATTTTTCCCAGAGGTATTTGGGGGAGGGGTAAAATAGTACTTGCAAACAATGTTAGATTTCAAAAAAGGTACTACATCACTGTATCTACAAACCCTGCATACTCTGATTCTTCCATTTTATTAACACATCATCCCTTGGAACGTGCTTCCCACGTCAATTCTTTTCGCGTGTCAATTTAGCAGTAGTTGCTTAGCAGCAGTTAAACCCTCCATTACTTACCACCGCTCACCGGCTGGCTCAGTGAAATTGCCCATGGATCCTTCTGCTAATTTATATTTTCTGATTTATATAAATTATATAATATTTAACTATTGGAAAATGCTTATTTAAACCCGTAAATTTACTCATATACAATTAATTTTTGTTTAGCATCAACATTAAATTCGGTGTTTTTTTTATTACTGTTATTATTATAAATCATTATCTAACATATCAACCACCGGTTCATTTAAAAAAACCACCGGTTTGGTAGCGTAGTTTACCGGTAATAGCCAGTAACAGAGGTGAGAAGGTGGAAAAACCGCGAAGGAGAAATGAGGGGACCATGAATTACGTCGCTCCTCTCTCCGCCCGTCGCGGGAAAATGACACAAAAGACACGCGTCAGCAGATGGTGGCTTGGACCACAGATGGTCCCGAACTCGAAGCACGCGCTATGGATAATCGAATCAGATACGAACACGTGGGAAGGATTAGATAGGTGGGACCACCTCGAATTTTGACTTCTCGCACAGCCGCCGGCTTAATCAATGCGTACTGCTGTTGTGGTCCCCAGATTTTTGGAAGAGGATGGGGTCCACCTCGTAAAGGAAGAAAAAAATAGCGTAGGACCTACAGAAGGTCCCACCCCCAAGAGTATAGTGTTGAAGGCAAACTGTCCACCTATTTGTATGTTATAAAGAGCCTATGCCCTGGTCCCCTACTCACACTCCCTTCTAATTTTATTTTATTTATTTATAAATTAATAATGTATTAATAAAAGAAATTTTATTTATTTACCTATTTTAAATAGTTAAATAAATAAAATAAAATGAAAAAAAAATTGTCCGGGTATTGTGTGGCATAGGGAAGAGACAGAGTCTTTGTTAAATGGAAACAGAAAGGTGGCGTCAGGCGAACGGCAAAGACAATTGAAAAAGGAGACTCGGTCAATAAAATAAGTATCTTTTAGGCTTACGTTATTTCTTATTCTTCTTTGTCTTTTCTTTCATCTTCCTTGCAATTCATATAATCATTTTATTTCCCTGAGAGTTAGACTACCGTAATTAGCATGGAACTGCCCACAAATGGAAAAATCAAATCTTTAATTGGGCCATTAAGACAGCCTACAATTCATAGATCCGAGATTAATAATTTTCCAAATTAAGAATTAGTAAAAAAATTAAGAATTTACTAATCATAATTAATGAGACAAAAAAAGCAGGACATGTAAAAACATAGGAATGGAGAGTTTAAAAGGTATTTTGTCCGGAAATGGCTGTTTAAGGCCACGCGTGGTTTTGGGATTTTGGGTTCCCTTTTTTTTCTTTGTTTCATTTAAGATAAAAGAGCAATGCGATACACGTGCTCTCTTTTTGTGTACTAGGACGAGTGGCCAACACACACTTGCCCATTTCCCATTTTATCCATACTGCAATTAATCAAATATAATAAAAGAACATTTTCTTTTTATTTAATTATTTTATTATTATTTTAAAATAATAGTTTTTCGATTTATCTTTACATATATTTGATTTTAAATGGTTTTTTTATTAAATGAGAATTGCTTTTTTGATTGATATTGATTAATTTTTTTATCTACTGATAAATAATTTTAGAGCAACTAAAAGAGATAATTTTTTTTATTGATACCTATAAATCTTAATTTACATCATAAATTAGATAAATTGTAATTTTGAGTTCAGAAAGTTGTGACGTTCTTAAACCAAAATCATATATCATGCATGTCGTTATTATAGGCATAATGTATTTTTTTATGGTTTAATTACATGAACATCCATTTAGTAAATATAAGTTAGTAACGCAAATAAATCATTATTTACTTGTTAAAGAAATTATATACCAACGTTAGTAGTTTATATTTAAGTATGCAACTCAATCAAATCGTAATTTATGTTTTAGGTTCTTGCTGCAGCAGACAAAGTTACGTCATAGCGTGAAGTGTATCACTTCACACTCGTTTTACACAGATCAATCAGCTGAAATATAGGACCTCTGTTTCTCATTATTGCATTCACATGTATAGTTGTTTGTAATAGATTTATATTAAATAATGTATAATTATAATATTGTGAAATATTTTGTTTGTAGATGTATATGTTATAAATAAAACATATAACAACTAATGTAAATTATAGTAAATATTGTGTGACGTGTAATAATATGAATATATAAAAAAATATGATTGTTACTAAATGACATATATAGGGATAGAATTGTTATTAATTTAAACAATTCAATTGAATTGTTAAATTTATATCATAATTACAATTATGTTACTCTAAATACTCTTTAAAAAGGTGCTAATCTAGTAAACATAATTGATTTTTAAGTATTATTATGTCACAAATTGAAATTTGAGTATAAAAACAAACTAATCTAAAACTTTAGGTAGTGCGGACGAAAACCACCAAAATTAGAAGGAGCATAGAGAACATAAATAAATTAATATTTTATTGTAATATAAATAAATTCAAATATGTTTTTAATCAACCAAAAAATCATAATACTTGGTTTTGGTCCCCTCTCTTTGCTTTTCAAATAATGGAATTGGTAACAATAAATAATTAAAAAAAATCTTGTGTGACGTGTCCACACGGCATTGGCCCACGCGAGCAGTAAGGCGGTAAGGAAACAACTACCATTATTATTATCGTTAAAAATATCAGAGTACAGTGGTTAGCTAATTCACACGTGTACATATTACATACCTTTTAAAATAACGAGTAAATTATAATTTAATGCGTATATTTCGGGTATATAAATATTTTAATCAATTTATTTTGAATATTACATTATAATTTTTTATCCTTCTATTAAAAAAAAATTAAAATATGTAACTGAAACACCATATTATAATATTTTTATAGAAACCAAAATTAAAATTATAAATTCAAAATTTATTTTCCATTTTCGACGAAAAATGGATCAACTGATTATGTCAAATAAAAGTTCTGAACACGGTAATTCATAATATGTACTTATTTCAATATTTAATCACCAGGAAGTTCTAAAAAATATTATCGAAAAATCAGGATTTAGAAAGTTAAAATACCGCCAAAACTTTAATCAAAAAATATGAATGCTCCGTTGACCTATCGAGCAGCAGTCGGTGGTGTTAAATTCGTTTCAAATCAGTTTTCCAGCAGTTTGGCGTGTGTAATTATCGAAGGTCGGAGGTGCTTTAGCAACGGGTCAAAATTTTGGGCAGAAGTTTAAAATATATAGTAAAATAAAGGGACTAAAATGTCTAATATATTTAAAATATAGCAATCTACGTTTACGTGGGGTATCCGCTACCGCTACAACCTGTATTACCGAGCTTGGTGTCACCATCATCTAACCAATCACAGATGACGCAATTGTCTTTTGGACCCACACGTTTTTCACCTTCCAACAAGATCACCTGCAATTGTTATTATTATTATTATAATACTAATCACATTATTTAATTAATTAATCATTTTTCAATTAAATATAGAGGAGGATTTTACCAATTAAATAAGCAAGTAATTGCAATTAGTTTTTTTTTGGTCGGTATATTAAAATTTTTATATGAAAATGAAATTAGACTCATAAATAATTTGTGTAAATTTTTTTATTTAAATTGCTATTTACAAATTTGAAAGACAGTTTAAATTTTGGTATTTGATGTTTTTCGTACTCGCAGAATGTATTTATATTTGTCCTCTTCCTCCTTTTTTTTTATTGAAATCACGCAAATTGCAAATTTGCTTCGATTCCCTTCCTCCTTTTTTTTAATCAAATTGCGCAAATCGCAAATCTCTTTTCATTCTCTTTCCCCTTTTATTTAATCAAATTACGCAAATCACAAATCTCCTTCGATTCCCTTTTATTATCAAATCAAATCAAATCGTAGGTGCGCTCATCATCTTCCTCCTCCTCATTTAGAAAAAGAATAACCATGATTGATCTTATTACTTATGTTCTTTGTTTGGCATTGTAGATAAGTATATATATGTATGATGATTGAGAAAGACCTCCATTTATGTTTGATTCTTGAGCTTTATCTTGCTAATCAACAGTGTCATTTTCAATAACTTTTTAGTATTTCTTTCCCTTTTTAAGCTAATTATTGGAAGAATTTCAACCCTAATTATATAAAATTAAAGTCAGGCTATCTAATTAAAATTATTTAGATTCTCAAATTCAACTTGTGCTGACATATATTATTATAGGAAAAATATGACAAAACTATGTTCTCATGCTAATTAGTATAAGAATCTTTGATTAACTAATTATTAAGCTTAATTAGCTTCTTCCATTTCCCTTGTCTTTATTTATGATTTTAATTTTAATTAGTGGTAATACATTATGAAAATGAAAGTATATATTTAATTTGTAATTTTTTATGTTTATATGTGTAACACTTATATTAATAATATTATTTTCAATATATCTAATTTTTTTAAATTATTATTGAGCAAAATTATGGCTACCTAAAACTAAAAGTGGTCCCTAATTTTATTTTTTAATTTTTTTAAAAAATATATAAAGGGTAAAATTGGAATATTAGTGAGATAAGGCATCTTAATAATTATGGGTGTAAGTGGAACCTAGACTTGATGAAGTGACATGTTGAGTGTAAAATCAAATACTTAACTTTATAAAATTTCATGCATAATAATAAGAAAGAGGATAACCAAACAAACTAATTAGGCATTGCCCTTTTCATGCCTTTACAAACACATATATTATATAATTGTGTAAAAGAATACCCAATTTCTACCAATCATAAACTTTTTATTTGGCCAACTTGCCTTTTAATTCTACAATTTTATAAAATTTTAGCTATTTTCCTCATTTTTTCTTTAATTTTTACAATTTTATGTGTTATAAAATGGACATATAATAATAATAATAATAATAATAATAATAATAATAATAATAATAATAATAATAATAATAATATTGACAACAAATAAAAATAATTTAAAATAAATTTTAAAGATATTTTAAGTAAATATTTTAGTAGGACCATCACAACAAATCTGCCTTCATGGTATTGGATGTCAAAGGAATGAGATAAAATGATTGAAACAACATTAATAATATATGTTGTTTAGGAGATAATTTTTGTTATTACCCTAATCCAACTCTCTAAACCCAAGTGTCAAAATAAAGATGCAAACTTTAAGTTGATAACAAGCTCAACTTTTGAGCTAGATAGATTTTGAAAGGATGAGAATTTAGGTATCAAATTTTTGGGATGGGTTTGTCCCACAACCAAAGGTGGATGGATCAAATTGGCATTTTCCCACTTCTTTGTTTCTTCCTCTATCCTCTTTCTTAACTCTTATGACCCAAAAAATTAGGCTTTGCCCTTTGTCTATGGACCACTAAAGCACTCTCTTGTCTATGGACCCTTTTTATCTATATCACAACATTTTTGTTCAACCCTTTTGAATAGTAATCATTTTCCACTAAATCGGACTCATAAAAAAGATTTCGAATTGAATTTTCTAATTCAATAATTAAAAATTTAAAACACAGTAGAGAGAGAGTTACGTAGTCCTTAGAGGTTCAGTACGGCTTAAATTCAAATTAATCGGCTCCTATGGTTTGATTCCATAAGATAAGTTACTTGTACAAAGGAAGAGGAAGGAAAGGGACAAAATGACACTTAAAAACAAAGTTTGAGTTTGGGGAAGTATAGGTTTTGGTTTAAATAGTTAATGAAAGTCCTTTTCAATTCATGTGTGTGACATAGGAGTTAGTATTTTACTATTTTGTCCTTTTTTTTAATTTCAAAATGTGAGTGAAGTAAAGAGTTTTTATAAAATAAGGAAAACTAAAAAATGGGTAAAGTAATTGTACAAAAATACCCCACCAAGCTTATGTTGGTGATATGATAGATGAAGAGAAAAAGGCATCAAAGGACATATATACAATTTTAATTTTAGGCATGGTTTTAATGATGTGTTTGTCATGTGATGTGATACCATTTTTCTTGCTTGAAGAAAACTAACATTTCTCATAGACACATACTGTGGATAAGAGAACATTTTCCTATTTAACTGATGTTGATGCTACACATATGGTTAGACGTGGCCACGGTCCGGGCCGGTCCGGGCCGGGCCAGTTTCGGGCCTCGGTCTGTCGGGCTATGGTTCGTGAAACATGTTAAATCGGCGGTTCGAAGACGGTTTGGGGCGGTTCATCCACAGTTCATGGATTTTAACGGGTCTAGTTCCAAATTTACTCGAACTTGAATCTGAACCGGCCCGTCCTCCGGCCGGTTCAGGTTACGGTTCACGCGGACTCGGTTTGCTAACGATTTGGGCCGCGGCCGGACGGAGCCGGCCCATGTCGATGTCTACATATGGTTATCATATTAGTGTATTATTATTTCACTAAAACCATAATTAACCAAAAAAAAGGTTGTATTAATTTATGCTGTAAATGATTAAAATTTGAAACTATTGATCTCTATGTTCTCTTGTTTTATTATAGAAAAACAATGTGAAATGACTAATCAGATACTGTCACATTCATTAATTTATAGAACATGGAATTGGGAAATTTTATTTGTTGGGTAGTGAGTGAAAGAATGTTGAGAATAGTGAAAAATTCAATAACATGCAATAATAGTCAATGCCAATAACTATTTTAGTAATAGAGTATTGATGAGATGATAGAAATTTTGTTTTCACAAATTTGTGTTTTGGGTATGTATGTATATATATATGTGTATATACATAATGCTTATTGATTATTATTGGTTGGTACATTTACCAAATGTTGGGTGTTGACTGCCAGATTGACACAAGTGACAACACATGTTTGATTTATAATTGAAAATAATGTTATTTTCATAGAACATAATTTGGTAATGTAAATTTGCGAAAAGTTGAATGTTCTGATATTAGCAAATTGTAGCACATTGATTATAATAACAATAATAATAAGAATTTGTGTTTGAAAGTTTAAAAGAAGAGGAATTATGTGTACCAAGATAAAAGAATGAACCCATATATAGGTTGCCAAGGGCCGGCTTGGCTCGTATCAGCCCGTCATTAAACCAGAACCGGTCAGTCAACGGGCCGTTTCCGGTTCAATGTTTTTTCGAACCGTAACCGTTACGAACCATGAACCGTTGTTGAACCATTCAAATCGTTGAATTGAACCGACGATTAACCGTTAAATTTAAAAAAAAAAAGGGCGAACCGCCGGTTAACCAGCCCGTCGTCGAACTGCCGGCGGTTCGGCGGGCCGGTTCCGATTCATCTCCCTTCGAACCGTGGCCTGTATATAAAGCCTTAATTAGAGGTAGGATTTTTGTAATAAAAAGCATATTGGATGAGATTTTTGTTGAAATTCAAATTCCTACTTATAACTACTGTATTATAGCCACCTTAATTGAGTATTAAAGCAATAAATTCAAGATTAAGACCAACTACAGAAGCAATCAAAATCAAATCAGCCGCTGTCATTGACATTATTAACAAAGGTTTTCAAATATGTTGGAGAGTAAAAGCATTGAAAAATTGAACATTTGTCCACTCTAATTACTAACTAGGAAAGAAAATAAATAAATAAATAAATAAAAAATCCAATAAACTTGTCGGTAGAAAATTAAAAATTACCTTCTTTAATTTCATGGTAAATAAGTAAATAAGATCACCTACAAGCTACACCTTGGTGGGTTACTTCTATTTAATTTACCAAAGACATTAAACCTGGGGTAAAAAAGGATATGAAATGACTAAAATAGCCTTCTATTCAAAGGACAAATTTCATTAACTGAAATACCAAATTATACAAATATCAATTGGGAGGATGCAGAGTTGGATAGTACAACAATATAGGAAGAGCAACATGATCCAAAAACAAAGCAATATAAAAACATACAGCTTTCTCGACATCCAGTGGCTCTCCCAGAAAGAAATTAACTAGCAAATCTGGTATTTAAATGAATGGTCGGTCAAACTGTCCCGACGACACTAATGTGGAATGGAGGACCTCGACAGAATATAGGCTCGTCGGCTGACTCTGTTCTTGCACGGGTCCTCAGGATATCGTTAGCTTCTTCAATCACTGCAGCAGCTACTAAAGTGTACTCGCCAGGAACAAGAAAATGAAAAGAAAAAGAATGCTTCGATTCTTGAAGTGGAGGAACCTCCATTGATATCCCATGCAAAATACCTATGAAGAAATAGAGTGGTGCCACTAAGTCAGATGCAAACGCAAAAATGCTTCCCGTGGCTTATAGAAATGCTAATCCTAATTATTAGCCAGTATATCAAAATCGAGAAGTAAAATGCATGAAAAAAAGTTGTTAATTGTTGAAGAGTAACACTTAAAGTATGGAGGAAAAGAACTTACCAGCCCATAAGACAGTGGGTTTTGCACCCTCTATGCAATTTTCTCCGGCAACATCCCTGCAAGTAATGCTTAGACTCATTTTAATGGTTTCCTTTGTGTTATTGCGAACTATGACTTCCATAGGAGTCATATCATGAGCCCTCACAAAACCTTTTGGCTTAGATACGTCATTAGAAATGTCGGGTTCTTGTGAGGGATTATTTTTTTTGGCGAGCCTGAAACCAAATGTCAACGGATCTGGTAGCAGTACATCCATAACAGATGTCTGAAGAGCTGCTTGTATGGCATCCTTGATATTCAACTCGCCTGCGCTATTTCGTCCCGACTGCCATCTCACTTTTATTCTGGAAATCAGGTTTTTGATAGAAGCATTTAACTCGGCCTTGGCGCTTTTTTCTGAGAAACTCGAATTTCTTTGCCCACTTACCCCATCAGGTTGAAAATCCTTCATGAAAAAGGAACCATCAAGAATAGGTAACTTGAAATGCTCCAGTGGTATTAACACCCTAGCTGAATATTCCCTATCAACTCTTGTTTTTGGATAAGTAAATTCAGTGACGTCTTGATCGCCAGAGTGGTTAACTTCATGGCTGTCAAGCTGAACGGAAACACTAATTTCAAACACAACATCAGTTGGATTTGATAATTCTAATTCCAGAAATCGCAGGCCCCAACTTCCTCTGAAAGGATCAATTTTTACCAATCCATCCATTTTACTCTTTGAACAAACCACTTCTTTATCAAGGTTTCTCTCGATGCAAACTTTCTCAGGGAGATTTTCACCAACATGTGCAGGAATTTCCATTGAGAGCAAACGACCCTTTACAAACGATAAACCTTGCAAAACACAAATGTGTAATGGAACAACCAGACGTCTCCCAGGAGGAACAGTAGATCCTTTTTTTTGAGGATCAACAGAATCTGTCGATGGCCCTGTCAACCAAAAGAAACAGAATTGTGATCACTTAATAGTTCACAATAGCAACATTCAGCCTATGGTAGTCATAATCTGTCCAGGAAAAGAATCACACATGGAGAATTAAGAAAAAACAAATTTACAAGCACATGAATATACTTAATAGAAAACATCCCCAAAACAAAAAGCTTATGCGAGGAGGACAAGCTTGAAGCCCCAAAATGAAATTCAAACAAGAGAACAAATCAAAAGTATACAGTAAAAGTCAATTACAGTCAAATTTTTTATATCTTAAGATTCTCAAACAGCAGATGTCTAAGAGATTATCTGTAATCCCAAAAGCAACCAACAAAGGGACATCATAGCTGAGATTCTACTTTACAGTGAAACTGCTCAGAGGAAGAGGTGACATGATTGAATATCCATTAACGGCTCATCTTTAATCACACTAAACTAAGTAATAAGCAAGAGAGGAACAAGGTTATAACTAAAGTTAATGATAAATACCAGCATAGTGGATCAACAATGTAGGACTGCTTCCATCCTTTAACTGCCTCCCCATGCTTCCAGAGGCAAGCTTACCACCAGTCATGTCAGTGTCTGCTGGTCCAAGTTGCCAGGCCTTCAATGTCACAGGTAGGATCACTTCTGCCCCAGGCTTCAAAGGAAGTGCAGATTTTAAGATTTCATATGGTATAGAAATGACAGAATCTTGATTTTTACCAGAGAGTGATATGTGAGCTTGTTCGACTGGAACTGTGCCTGCATTAGCAAGACTAATCCAGACATCTCGTATTTCACCTTCGTACAGAACTATTGAACCATCGCCACCCACAACATGAGAAACTAACAATGGAAGTGGAGGTACTACGGAAATATTTGGAACAGAAATATTCCTCAGCTTTGGAGACCCACAACATCTGAATGGGTCAGAAAGCACAAGCCCTTGAGCTGCACCAAGCAGTAGGTTATCGACATCTCGGAAAAGGTGTTCAGTAATAACACCAAAGCAGTGAACAATACACCCGGGAATCGCCACTGATCCCACAGAAGTTGGGATTCCGGATAAGGTGATCACCTTTGACGAATTAGTTGGAAGATCTACACTAACAGGAAAAGCATCAAAATTTCCTGAATGAACAGCTAGGTATATACTATCAACCCTTAAATCAAAACCACAGGGATTTGCTAACTCCACCAAGACCTGGACCGGTTCTCCAACAATCCATACAAGATCTTGCTTGCTACTGTCACTTGGCTCTCCCTTGCTGAATGGCGTATATATAAAAGGTCCTGAAGGAGCAGATCCAGCCCACCAATCTTCTCTCGCCGGATTGCGCTTAACAATATCCATTTGAGATGAATGTTGAGGAAAGGAATATAACCTAATAGGGTCACAAAAATTAAAGAAAACTAATTATGAACTTAGAAAGAAGAATATGGTGAAAATTTTCATTTGTGTTGAAAAAGCAAGTAAAAACAGGCATCTTCTCCCATTACTGTTACTGTCTGTTTAAAACAGAGAGGAGAATTTAGAGAGAGTTTGGATACGATTCCAAAGCTAGAACTAAGAATACCTTACAAAAGGCAAAGCAGGATCAGCAGAACGAGTTCCTGAGGGCAGCCTCTCAGCTGAACTATTGAGTGCACTTGCAAGACCGTTCTGTCCAGCTGGTGTGATAAGAGGATAATATGATCTTAATAATCGTGCAGCAGCACTCCATGCAGCAAGAGGATCACCTGCACGAACCGCAGACAGCAGTATCTCCCTTAACACAACCATCTGCAGTGTGCTCCACTGAGACTCAAATAAAGAAACTACAGAGTGATGATGCATTTTCCCATTATCAGCATGGCTCAATCCAATCTCCTTGCAAATTAAATAGGAAATATTCAATATAAAATCCAATCTCCTTGCAAATTAAATAGGAAATATTCAATAAAATAAAGAAAGACAAGTACATATCATAACATGCTAAAAATTAAAAAAGTTATCATGTCTGACGATTGAGAACCTACACAAAATTTCTCAAATATAAGTGTGATGAAAAGCTAAAATTGAAAACTAAAGCAGCAAAAATGAATTGAAAACTAATACATCATAGAGAAGTTAATAGCGAATGAAGAGAATGTCATCAAGATGGTGGTGCCTCTTAATTGTCAGTCTAGGCTGATAATAGGACAAAACAAATGTTTTCCCCTACGTTCATCATAATTACATGTACCTCCAGAACATGCAGTCAAAGGAATAGTTTCCCAGTCTGATTGCTCACATTATTCATGTACGCAAAAAATTATGATGCCCCAACATCACAATACTTTTAATTATACTATTATTTTATTTCCCACATTAGCACACTTACATTGGAATGAAGATTATTAGAGGATGCCCTACTTTGAACACGATATGCTTTAGTGGTCATTGCCAAAACCTGCATGGCACTAATAGCTGCCAATCTATTATCTTGCTGCATATACAACTGGGCTACCTGCCTTGAGAAAAAGGCAGCTTTCCTCTGATAACCAAGAGACCCGAATAAGCGAGCTACTTCAACATATAATATAAGTCTATCACTAGCGTCAATCAAAGATTTTGCACCATCAGCAGCACTAGTTAGCAAGTCCACAACATCCTTAGTGGCCCCTCTTCTGAAGAAAAGAAAAATAAAGAACATAGTACAAATGATGAAACATTTCCATGAAACTGTGCTGTAGAAACAAATTTAAAACTAGCAATAACATATATTCATATAAAGGAAACATATAATTCCAATATTTGACATAAATAATAAGTATCTGTCATCAACCACCCAAAGCATCTACCAAGTTATTTACATGCCACTCTTTAACACATTTTAATATCCTGAATTCATAAAAGAAGAAGCATGGAACTACTTCCATGTCTATAGGGACTGCATCCATGCGACCATGATTCTTTTTAGCGAGCAACTGTTCTAACAGAGTACATAGATAAAGCTACTTCATTTATGGAAATAACCGATCTCTCTCTCTCTCTCTCTCTCTCTCTCTGTCACGCACACAACACACCAAAGTGTAAAAGAAAGAAAAGGACAGAACATACCTAGAAAGAAATCTTGCAAATTTCAGAGTTGCTTCGAGTTCAAAGCTTAAAGGTGAAACTCTACATGTGAATAAGAGAACAAAATGCAGTCAATATCAAAAGGATATAAATCCCTATAATACCACATATTAATTAAAGAGCATAAGTGATAAACTAAACAAAAAATAAAACACTGAAAAGTTCTATTTTCCATTAAGATTGACATAGGAAAGATAAAGAGAATGGATCACGCCTAGCAATTTCACTCAGAATTATAAGCAAATGAAAACAAATATTTTCAAGAGTTGTTTCTTTATGTAAGGAAACAGGAATTATGTGACCACGTATTCAACCAATATCATGACCAAGTGTCACATGCCAAACAAGCACCACAAATAAATACGTTTTTTTTTTTGAACTCCTGACATGAATTTTTTCCAGTAATTGGCTTCCTTATTTGGGATTATTCAAACTGCCAAGCTTTAAGACCATTCAACAATAGCACGTGATAAAAAGAGACTACAATCACTTTGAAGCGAATTCAATTCAGATTTGTGAATCAAAGGCATATTAAATTTGTTTCTGAGAAACTTCTACAATCCAACAGACAAAAAGGTTCACACTAGTGAGGAAAAGTGTATGAAATGAGGGGAAAAAGAAAAGTACAGTGGCAAGCTTTTTTCGAAGAAGAAATTCCTGCCAATATCCCATCAAGATATTAACTAAAATGAAGGTGAAGTAATACCTTTGAGCATTGTCCGGCGTGAACGACTTTTTGTAATGTGATATCACACTGTTGTACCGATACCTGACCTCCTCCTCAAAAACTGCATCCTTTTGGCCCATTTGGTCAATCTGAGGCAATTGAACAGATGAATCATATGTACATAAGTCCAAATCAATATTAAATTTATCCATTCACTCGTGCTGCATCAACTGTAGTATAGCACCCTATTTTAGCTATAAAATATGTGTCATCAGGGGAAGTATGCATTGAAAAAGAATGGTTATCATTTTATCAGGACAACAATGGGAACCGAATGCAAAAACCACATTTTTTTATCCTCAGGACAATAATGAAACATGTAACATTTCTATTGCCAGTACATGTCAAGCTATTTCGGCAACATAATTATAAAATCTCAGAAAATAAATATGAGAAAATCTTAAAACTATGTCCTTTATGACAATTATATTAGTTTAAAAAGTAAGCATACCAATAAGGCACAAATGCTACCCTCCAACGCCCCAGCATACCAGAAGAAATCGGCAGTCAATCTAGCTAATTCTAAGGCAGTGGAATAGTGGGCATTGGCATCAACAGGTGATCCTGCTAACAAACAGTAATCCCCAATGGTCTTCTGTGCACGTGCGAGTCTTCGTTTTTTGGCCTTGATGACCTGAATTTTTACACAAAAAACACAATTTACTTAAGCTGCAATTTCCAGCACAATGTCATTTTCGGGAAAAAAGTTGAAAGTTTTGAGCGAAGAAATTGCAAATTCAAAGATTAGGACACCTAGACATAAACCTCCTCTGAACTTAAACTAGCTTGAGAATCTAAAGGCGTCTTGAGAATAGTTCCAGCAGACTCCGCCTGTAACACCCATTTTTCAAATTCCATTAATAATGAAGCAGCTACATCTTGCATCATCGTTTGCAAGTGAATCTCTAGAGTTTCTCGATCAGCAGGAGGAAACAATCTCAGATTCTCCCCTTTCCTACCACTATTCTCCAGCTGCAACAGAAATAACAAATTACCAATTCAAGTGTAATCTCGATTATGAAATTCATAAAATGTAATTTAATTAGAAATAACAAATTACCAATGTAATGTAATCTCGATTATGAAATTCATACAATGTAATTCCAATTACATTAATGGTTTTAAAATAAACCAAAACATTGAGAAATGAAACACTGACCTGAGACTCGCAAGGGCAAAAAGCGAAGCATCGCATGACAAGAGCAGAAGCATAATTCTTAGAGGAGATGTTAAACTGTTCGTCGACAGAATCGAGATCAGGCGAGGACGGACAGTGACATACACCAATAACAGCCAGGATCTTGCGATTAGATTGGAAATCCTCCCAAGGGCTAGGAGGAGAGCCACCTAGGACAAACTTGAAACGGAGAGAGCCGGTGTCCCATGGCTGATTAGCGAAGGGAGATTTCTGGTGCTCGGTGTAAAACGAACTGATGGCAGAGAGAGGAATCGTGTGATTACGGAGAAACATAGAATAGTAGTCGCGCAATATGTTGGGAGGGATAGGGCCGATTGGGAGGACGGCGACACGGATCATACAGGAGGTTTCGATGCTCACGTCTGGCTCCATTTCGGGATCTGACGATGAAAGCGACGGAAACGGTGACGGTCAAGTGAGGGGGGGAGAGAGAGAGAGAGGAGTAGGGAATTAACAGTGGAAGTGAGAGTATCAGATCGAGACCATCAAAACCAAAGAGTGTCCGTTACGAAGATAGACGCAGAACTGAAGGTAGTAGTAGAGGGAAGTCTGTCTGCAGTGAGATCGGGTAAGACATTGTTTGGTTACTGACTTTTATTATTTTTTGTTATGGAAGTTGGAGTATGAAGCAAAACTGCAAAAGTAGATTTTCTAGCCACTTTGATACAAGGTTAGCAAACACGACATAATTGCTTCCAAAAAATTCTTCACATTTTTGTAATTATTATAAAAAAAAATAGATTAAAAAAAATTTAATATAAATAGATGGGTGATTAGTTACGTCTAAATTTGTTAATAATGCTTATTTTGTTTAAATTTATTCAAATGGCCATTTGTATATAAATTTATTAAAAAGTGTCTAAATTTACTAAAAAGTTAGTTATTTTTGTTCAATGCGGACCATTGTCGTTCAAGAAAAGCTTGGGCTTCTATATGGTCTAACCCAACCTTTAAAGGCCGACAACGTTGTTCTTAAACCCACCTTCATCCACTAGATGCTATTACAGAAACTTAATTTTTTCTACTACAGTTTATGCCCGAAGCAGACAACATAGCACAAAATCACCGTTGTTCCCCCCAGAGATTCCGACGCTTGCCTGTGTAAGTTCCTCGATTCCTCCAACCTCAGAATTCCCGTTAATATCCAAAGAATATTTTTCTTTAATTGTTTCTAAACTTCCCGATGATCGAACTGCGGAAAAATCTTGGATTTGAGATTGATTTTGTTTTTTTCTTGAAGTAACTTACGGATTTTTGGATCTTGAATTGGGTTTTTTTTTTGTATGATAACTATTCGAGGATTTTGAATTTGGATATGTAATGAATTGGGTATGTTAGCCGCTGTTAAAATGGAGGAAATGCTAAACTAGGAACTAAATTTAGGCTATTGATTTTTATCTCCTGCGAAAATTTTCCAAGAAAAAACCCAAAAGCTGAAACCCATCAAGATGAAGAGAAAGAAATGGTTTGAAGTTGAAGAGCAAACCCTATTGAGCAAATACTCCAATCTGCTCACTTCAGGCTCATTATCTAAGCTGAAAACCAGAGAAAAAAAAGTTCCGCCCTATCGCTGACCATGTCAACTCGGTGCATCACCTGCAAGACCCTGTAAGCTTCCCGTTGAAGTGGTGATGGAGGGATGTGTCAATTAAAGTGTAGAACATGAGGCATCAGTATCTGGGTGTGAAGCAGAAGATCAGAATATTGAAGGATGAGTTCAATTGGAAAGACGGGGAGAACCATTTGGAGAATTTTTTGAAGTATAAAGAAGTTTTTGGAGATGTGGAGCTTGATATGAAGAGGAAGAAGTTGATTGATAGTTGTGGCAGTGATTTGTTTAAGGATTGTGGGGATTTGGGTTTTGGGATTGATAGCGAGGGTTTAAGCGAAGATGATGAGGAAGATGGAGAAGAAGGGGAAAATGGTGATGATGATAATGGTAATGGCGATGGTGAAGAGGAGGGTGAATTTGCAGGAGAGAAAGAAAATGGAGATATGGGCCATGGAAGAAAGCTAAAAACCAAGAAAGCGTTTGGAGGAAATCGTAGATTGGGGTTGCTCGGAGCACAAGCGTTGGATGTAAGGGACATGGTTTTGAGAAGGGAGGACAAAAGAAGAGAAAGGGAGAGGTATGTATGTGCACTAGAAAATGAAGAAAAGATAAGAGAATTAGAGCTTTGGAGAGAAACAAGACAAAATGGAAGGGAAGAGAGGATGGAAAGTTGGGAAACAGAATTGGAAGAAAGGGAGTTTATGTGGACACAGAAGTTGTTCAAGAGACAAGCGAGAGCAGACAGAGAATTAGAGGAGGAAAGAAAAAAGAGGAGGATGATGGAGGAGAAACGGGAAAAGGAAGAAATGGAATGGAGGGAAAGAATGGTCGCAATGCAAATCGAGCATGAGAAAGCAATGATGCAAATACACGCAGATGCATGCCAGAACCAAATGCAGATTCTTGGTCTTATGACGAGGGTTTGCCAGTTTTTCGGGGGCAAACGATGGTTTGAACGGTGGGTTAGGGGGTCTACCTCCTCAAGTCTTGCAGAATTTGCAGGACCCTAGCAGCTTGGGCGATAATGGAAGCCTGATAGCAATTCACCTTCTGAATTCATGTAAAGTAGTAATGATGCCTAACACATATGTAGTGTATGCCATATATTTGTACTGTGATGCTTATTTGAAAATAATATAGTAGCCAAGGATTTTGTCCTTTCTTTATTAAAGAAAGGAAAGGTAGGGTTTTTGATAGCTTAACTGTTAAAATATGCTGGGTATGGGGTCCTTTTGTATTTATTACAGTGTAGTTGTTCTTTTTTGGCTCATTCAGTATAGTTTACTACCCATGTATTACTTTGGTGTAAAGCTCTTATCTCTTTCTAAAGTTAGTGCCTTTATGGAGGAGAGATTCTACTTATCCCTACATTGTTAATGAAAGTTGAGATCTTGGTGAGAAAAATTCTGCATTCATTTTTCTCTCTTTTTCTTAGATCTCTTTATGGTTGGATTGAAGCCATTAATTGGGTTTGTGTGAATATGAAGCTCTTTAGGCTTTCAGTGTTATCCCTATTTTTCCTTTCGGCTGCGGGACAGCTTCCTTCACAGGACATTATGGCATTGCTAGAGTTCAAAAAGGGTGTCAAGCATGACCCAACTGGTTATGTACTTCAATCATGGAACGAGGAATCCATTGATTTTGATGGCTGCCCTTCTTCTTGGAATGGTATTGTATATAATGGTGGAAATGTTGCTGCTGCTGTTCTTGACAACTTGGGTCTCTCTACTGATATGAACTTGAGCGTGCTTCCTAACCTTACAAAACTTGTCAAACTCTCTATGGCAAACAACTCTATCACTGCCAAGCTTCCTGATAATATTGGTGAGTTCAGGAGCCTTGAGTTCTCTGGCTCAATTCCAGATTCAGTTTCAGGGCTTGGTTTTAGCCGCAACTCCTTTTCTGGACCATTGCCAATGTCATTGGCAAAGCTTAATAATCTAAAGACAAACAGAATTCTGCCAACATGTTTACAAAAGGAACCAAAATTCCTACAAGTAATTGTATTATTATCGTAATGTCATCAGTTTGAGTACAACATAGTACTGGTAAAAGGGGGAAATTTAAAAAAAAAAAAATTCTCAATAAAAGAATTTGTCAAAGTGGAAACTAGAACCTAGAGAAACAAGTAGTTCTAACTGTTTTTACCTACAAAAAAATTGAGAATTATTTCTACACAATTCTGATTCAGAAGTAATAAGATTTTTACCCCACAGAATTTTCGGAGGAATGTAGAAAACCTTCAACAGAATAAAAATCTCTACATCTATTATAGCTGCGATGTCCATCCGAGTCAATGCGTAATCACCTTCGTGACTGGTTGACCTCTTTCGCTGCCGAAAGAATAGATATAGAGGAAGAAAGACAAGCTGCCATAAATGTAGCTTTGATCGGTTTCTGGGAGGCGAATAGTAAATGTGCAGCTTCTTGGCCAAAGGGGAAGTGCAAGCTTACCTCCGCATCAATCTACTAACAGTAGCAGGAAAGCTTGGAGGTTTATACATTTTAGTCATCTCATACCAGGTAAAGCTTCAGTGTTCTGATCCTCATCACATGGCATTGCATTTAAATCAGGGAGCATGAAAGATGTTCTATCATGGTTAGATTCTGCATCTTGCATTCCAAAAGAATCTGAGATTGTATCATCGTCGTCATCATCATCGGGTTTAAAATGTATTGGCAACACTGGACTAAAGTGGTGGTTCTGAGAAGAAGAAGGTTCGGTTCGACAGGTTTGGCTGCAACTTGCTATCTCAACTTCATAAGACGCTAAATTAGATTTCTTCCCATATTGAACATTCAAATCAAGCTGCAATATTACAGATAAAAATTCTCAGTTTACAGCAATAAACAACATATTCATTGCAATACAACAATGAGAAGCAAATAGCCAAACACAAAGATACCTTTATTCTTTTCAAATTCTCATTTTTCGCTCTTTGTTCTTTTAAACTGGCATTTACAGTTGCCAATTCCTATGCAAAATGACCAAGATAGGTTCAGTCAAGGGAAACAAAAAAAGGGTAAAATTCCATTTTCTCAGCAAAGATTAAAAGTAATAGTAATACCTCTTTCAGATTCAACTTTTCTAAAAGCAGCACACTTTCTTCTTGTTTGAGTTCAAAAAAAGTCTGAAAAAATGAGAATTAAGTTTTTAATTTCACCAAAAACTTGAATTAAGAAAACAGATCAACATGTTTAATTACAGTAAATGAAAGTACAAAGCATTAACCTTTTTTCTTCTTGATCTTTTGTTGGAGGTGCAAGCAGTTTCCACAGCAGCACTAACCTGCAAATATGATTAAAACCATAATCATAATTATGCAAAAAAAAAACAAATCCAATTTATTGAACTTTTATTCTTTAGCAATCACATAAAAAAAGATACAAGTGGCAGAATTTCATTGGTGGAAGATGCCAAAAATGTTCACAATTATATTGGGATCTCCTCCTGATTTTCAGCTGCTAGATAATCTCAAATGGATGCTATTATACCACTTAACATTTTTTAATTAAACAAGTATAATTTACAGCTGGCAATTTTAAATTGAACAAAAGCCATAATCCAATCCTAATCATCAGTCCCATATCACGTGACAACAGCAGGTCACGTGATTTCATCACATGACCTGACGTGACGAGACCATTGGCTCCCTTTCCGGCAAACCCAACACTATCTATTACTAGAAGACAAGCTCATAAAACTAATATTACACCCCGCCGCACAGTATAATTTCTCACGTTAACCATTCTTCCACTCACACCGCAACAACACACCACCAAACGTAGACCCATCACTCCTAAACCACTCCTCCACCCAGTGGGCTCCACTTTTGTCAGGAGAGAGAAGAAGAAAAAAGACCTAAAAAAGCGACCAACCTGCTAATATTTGACTCCATCACAATGAAACGATATTTTGGTAATAACAGAAAAACAAAAAAAAAGGGGAAATTAATAAAAGATCGTGACCCTGTGTGGGAAGGTTCGTGGGATGATAAAACTGAATGTCCAGTTTTGGATTTTATTTGCATCTAACAAAATTGTCCTTTTCTGAAAAACAGAAGGGCGATTTGGTCTTTTTTATAGAACAAGAATAACAGATGACCGGAAAACAGCGACAAGGAAAACGTGAGCAAGTTTCAAAAGTATGAACTCCTAATGTGAAAATTAGGCCGGAGAAATTTTCAATTAAAGTTAAGCATCCGACGGAGAAACACTGGTGGTGGACGGTGGAGATGAGATCCACCGTGGAAGTTCAATTGACAGATTTGTCCTTGTTATTGGATGACACAGATATAAAGTTAGTTTTCTTAAGAAAACAAAAAAGGAATGTTCGTTTAACCGAAAATAAGCAAAAGAGTGAAAAAGAGAGAAACAGGAATTAGGATTTAAGAAGAAAATATGATAAGAAATGAGTGGCAAATTTGTCAGAAAAAAAAAATTATAGAATGGCAAGGAAACGAAGAAACGAACCTTGGATCTGACGCCAGATAGAGATGAACGGCTAATATGTGGACTAGTTTCTTCAAAACCATCAACCGTGGCGGAAGGTGATGCAGCGCCGCCACCACCGCTCCATGAAAGCGGAGTTGTAGGACTACATCTAGTAGAACAATCTCCATCTTTCTTTCTAGAAACGACTGTAGTCATTTGTTTCGACCTCGGAAGCCGTAATCCCCATCTAAATGGAATCACAGCTTGAGATTTTACCGGACCCGCCGCAGCCGCCGCCAGTTGTGGTTGTTGCTTGAGACGAACTAGTAGCTCAACGACGACTGTGTCATCAATCATCGCCGCTCTCACCCACTCGTCTTTCATCTTCATAGGGGATTGAAAGAGACAAGATTGCTTGATAGTTATCAATAAGATACAGTAGGGATAAATTTTAGAGAGAGAAGCGGTGGTGACGACAGAAGAAATGAAAAGAGAAAGGAGAAAAAGAGAGAGAGAGAAACAGAGCCTGAGAAGAAGGTAAGAGTATATATATATATATATACATATGAAGTGGTGGTAGTGGGCGGAGGAGAGTAGTTTCCAGTTATTGAGTTTTTTTTTTTTTTAATTAATTTTATTTTTAGGTTTGAAATTTAATGGGAATAATTTATTATAGGGCCACTTGTAAATAAATTAAACTAATGAATGAAATTAAAACACTAATTAATAATACTAATAGATTTTACAAGAAAGAAATACTAATAAATCTATCTATAAATGTGATAACGGCCCCAAACACCGTATAAACTTTATTTTATTAAGAGTATAGTTTTCTTTATATAATTATTTATGATAATTAATTAATTTAATTTATATTTTTATTTTAATAAAAGTTCAAATCATAATAAGAAAAGTTATTTTCATTATTTATTAATTAAATTGAAATCATATTCTAATAAATAAAACTATTTTAATTATTAATTAGTTAATTTTTAAATTATATTATAATAATAATAATAAAATTAAAATTATATTATTTATTTATTTAATTAATTTAATTCAAATCATACTTTACTATGAATATTATTTTAATATTATTATTATCAAAAAATACTATTTTAATTTATTAATTTAGAAAAATTGAAACTATATTCTAATAAGAAATATATTTTAATTATTAATTAATTTTAATTATATTCTAATACAAAATAATATATAACTATTTATAATAAATTAATTATATTTAATTAATATTCTAACAAGTAATATAATTTAATTATTATATACTTATATAAAAATACTATTCTATTATAAATATAATTAATTGGTACTAAATTTTTTTATGTATTTTTTTATAATTAATTTTATATGTAATTAATAAATGTAATTAATAAAAACTTAAAATTATTAAAAAAATAAAGAGTTTCTAATGAATTTATACATACAAATTTATACACGCTAATAAATAAAATTATCATGATTTTAAAAGAATAAATATAATGTTATTTTAAAATAAAATATAATTAAGTGGTCGTTTAAATTAATCATCATTAAAATGAATAAGATTTTAAAATACCCAAAATGTGAATGAATATAATACTATTCACTACTTTTATATATATTTTTAATACTCTTCCCTTACACTTATAATTACAAATACAAAATATGTCAATCAAATATAAATTAAAGCCTATTAGCAAGCATAAATTCTAAGATTAATTAAATTAAATCACGCTTATTTAATTATTAGGATATAAAATTGTAAAATCAATTATGTAGGTAATTTTGTGAAATGATAAACTTAATAGGGTTCAATTCTAATAAAAATTTTAAGAGAACTTTTTATGTTATTATGAATCATTTTAGTAATCTCTAATGTCTTATAAGTTAAACATTATATTGGCAAAAAAATAATTAAAGATAGATTAAACACTATGCAAAATTCTTACTTAGTGTTCTATTTCATAATTAGCCATTAAGATGGGTCTAATTTAACTACGGCTGCAAATGAGCTGAGCCGTTCGCAAGCGGCTTGGTGTTCGCTCGATTCGAGGTTCGGATAGATAATAAACGAGTCAAGTTTAAGTTGAAAATTTAGGCTCGTTTAGTAAATGAACTGAGTTCGAGCCGAGCAGTTAGGCTCGCGCTGCTGACTTGCAAACAACTCGTTTAAAAAAGCTCGCAATTAGCTTGTTTAATCGACTCGTGAGCTGCTTGTTAAATAAGCTCGCGAATGACGTAATTTTGATACCAAACTAAAAAATATGTCTCAACCAAGCCATTCGCCTCCCCACTAGGGGTGAGCAATCGGTAACCGTTACCGATTACCGTTACCGAACGGTCGGTAATCGGTTAACCGATAAGTTTTTTACCACTACCATTACCGATACCTAATGGTGTCAGTAACCGAAATTTTTTGGTCTTGCTACCGATTACCGACGATAATTTACCGATTACCGAATATGTGAAAATCATTGTAATTTCAGAACGCTACCGATTACCGAATGATATATATATATAGTAACACAAAACGACGTAGTTTTGAGGAGTCCAAATTCGGTAATTTTTTCGGTAATTCGGTAATTTTTTTTACCGAAAATTTTAAACTCCCCTACCGAAACCGTTACCGATTACCGACGATTATTACCGATTACCGATCGGTAAATTACCGTTACCGATTTTCGGTTACCGAATTGATTCGGTTCGGTAATTACCGATCGGTAATTCGGTAATTACCGAAATTTGCTCTCCCCTACTCCCCACTTCATTTTGTGCTATTTCGACTCGTGAGCTGCTTGTTAAATAAGCTCGCGAATGACGTAATTTTGATACCAAACTAAAAAATATGCCTCAGCCAAGCCATTCGCCTCCCCACTTCATTTTGTGCTATTTCATTTTTCTTTCACTGAAAGATCTATTTTCATTTTCTCACTGAAACGACATTAAAAATGATTTTTGTTGATTTTTGACTAATTCTTAATGAGTTCGAACACGAGCTCGAATAGTAGTAAGAAACTAGCTCGAGCTTATTTGGGAGCTAAAACTCAAGCTTAAAATGAGCTCAAATTTAGGCTTATTTGCGAGCTCAAAATGAGTCAAACTCGCAAAAACCGAGCTCGACCTCGTAAAATTTAACTCGAACTCGTGAAATTTAAAACGAGCCGAACTCGAGCAGCACAATACTCAGTTCGACTCGGCTCTTTTGTAACCCTAAATCTAACAAATGCTTTGCTTTCTTGGATTATATATTTATTTGCAAATTGCACTTTCATTGTTAGGGTTGGATCTTGGATGCGGGAGTGGAAGTATGTAAGGCTTTCTTACCTTTTTCCTTTTTCTTTTCAACTTTGTATATAAATGGGACCCATATTGACATGTGGCACTGACAATTTCATTAAAAATATTCGAATTTTAAATATTGAGATTTTAAAAATTTATAGGCTATTTTGAGTATTTATCTTCTGGGCCTAACTTTCATTGTATTATTATACACACCTAGGGTTCATGTTCCTACAATTTTTTATTTCATCCAATCATATTTTAGCACGTCACCAGTTTCTAGCAATTTGTGAATTGTGATTTGTTTTGACTTGCATGTAAGTGAATAACGAACCGATCAATAATTAGTCAATTAACTTTCTTAAAACTTTTTTATTTGAATTAAGAATTAATTTAATGTTTGATATTATTAATATATGGTCCGACTTAAGGTTTGGTGATTCCACGAGTGTGTAATATTATTTAATCAAAATAAATAAATTATGGGTTAGAGATATTTTTATTTATTTGAATATAATTTTAATCTATTTATTTAAATAAAAGTAAATATATATATTTACTAGTAATTAAAAAATAATATTTATTTAATTGTAAAAAATAAATGTAGCAGCTGAAACTAGTTATTATTTGGAATCTTTGATATAACTGAGTCTGCCTGTATTATTTTGCCCATTAAATAAACCAACGAAGCGAACGAACCCACCTTTTGGTTTGGTGGTGGTGTCAGGGGCGAATTAGACTTTTTATTTTGAAAGTAGTGGCAAATTGGACTTTGTCTTAATAAAAAAAAAAGGAAAAGGAAAATTCCGTTTTTCTAAAAAAAAATAATTTGAAAAGGGCCTTCTTTTGAGTTCTGATTTATTGATATTGGGCTGAAGTTGGGTTTCATCGAGCTCCAATAAGGCCCAATTATATGTAACCGCCACAAAGTACTTCTACAATGATGTTGGGTTGAGTTCTTTTATCTTCAAAGAGTTGCTCAGCAGTTAACAACATTGCTATTACCAAACTCAATAACCAAAATTTTTACAGAAACAACCCGAACGTGGGGGCGGACATCTCTGCATCTATAATCATCGACTGCATCACCTCTTTCCCCAACCTATGACACATCAAATATTACATTGCTCCCCTGTCGTCTCTTAGTATTATTCCAAGAGGCTTCATTATTCAGTTTATAAAACCCCAATTATACAAGCAATTCAATTCAAACTTGTTTAAAAAATCAAAATTTTAGGAAAAAGGTCCAAGCTTTGCTGTTGTTATCTGTATATTGGACTACTAGTAATATTAAAAAAGAACCCCGGCTCAAAATCTCCCAATCTCTTTTCTAAGTAAATGAATAAATCCCCCATTCTCAATTAAATCCCTAATCTGTTCCTTCTTCCTTCATTGCATATTTGCATTTAGTTTGATCTCTTCTTTAACTCTAAAATCATCCATGGTTCTGTGAAGAAAAAAAAATAAATCTGCAATGTACCCTGAGCAACTGCTAAACTCGCTAAAGAAATGGAATTGCTTCTCTTCTTCAATTCTCAACGACCTTCCCGACGCCCTACTGATTGAGATTCTGCTTCGGCTTCCATTCAAATCAGCCAAGCAATTTATGCATGTCTGCAAGCACTGGTATGCTCTTATGTCTACCCCTTATTTCGCATAACCTCTTTCTTCAACTCAATTGTACCTCCACTTCCCTTTTCTCCTATGTAGAGAATTCTAGCGGATTTAAAATTAGAAAACAGTTTGCTTCCTCAGAAAATAAATCTCCTTCTTTACCCTTAACTTACCCACCACATGAGCCACAAGCTCAAACAGCTGCTGCTGTAGCTTCGCGTGGAGATTTGTTATTGTGCTGTCACCCTGTTTTTTGGTATCATTCTGCTTATACTGAAAAATGGATTCAACTCCCTCCAACACCCTTTGTTCCTTTTGAAATTGTAGAAATGTATTGCAAGGAGAGGGTACTGATTCTAAGTATCTGTGACTTCCGGCGACCAATGACCTTCCTGAAACCGATGATCTTAAATTTGAGATTTTACATCTGATTCTTCTGATTGGGGTGAAAAACTGTGGACTCCGAAGCCAAGAGGGTATCGAACTTCTAAAACAGATTATGTGTTGATATTTTGGTATTCCTATGTTTAATATTTGTATGGTGTTTATGGAGCTCTACATCTATTGGTATAGAATGGAGGAAGAGGCCGAGGAGGGTGACTGATGAAGGAGGAAGAAAATTAGTTTCTCTCTTTTTTAGCTCCAACGCGCGTACACAACAAGTTCTTATTATCAGTGGTATAGCAATGAGTCTGATGTAAGAAAATTATATATTACAGCGCCTGCCTGAAATGATTTTTGGCCGTTGTTTTTGTGCTGCTTTTTGTGATAAGACAGCATTTTGGAGATTTTAATAATAAAAAATAGCTAAACCATAAGCAGACAATAAAAATGGCCTCCCTGATTTTGAATTGAAGTCGCGTGCACGTCTTTTCTCCATAAAAGAAATTATACTGCAAAAACTTCAATACAATTATGCCATTTTCACAGGGCGAGAGGAGAAATGAATTCTGTAAATAGTTCATCCAAAAATTCATCAAGAAAATGATTGATTAGCTTATATGGAATAGTATATCGGTTGTCTCTTTTAATCTGTCATCATGAAGCTACTCATGTTACAGACGGCATAATAGTACAGAGCAGAATCTCTGGAACTGTTCTTCACCATCAAAAGCTCTCAAATCATAAAAAATCAAGAACTATACCAATTTAACATTTAAGCTCCCACAAGAAGATCATAAACAAAGAATAACCAATCAATCAAGAAGCAGAAATGACTAAAAATACATAAAATTTCATTAATTTAATTTACATTAAAAGAAGTACAAGATTATTCAGAAGCTACCGCTGCTTGAAGATGGAAATACAGAAAGGAATTCAACTAATTTAAAATACAGAAGCAACCTATACCCTACATCACCGACTCGAAAAACCCAGAAATTAAGAACTCTAAAACACACACCCAATTTGAGCTTCTAATATGGCGATTAGAAGACAGCTAATCTTTCTCTAGTAAAGGCTATACATTAATTAAATAAGTTAAAAAAGGAGGAGGAGGTACCGCGAGAGTGCTTTACGCTCAGTCGCGCATTTTAGGTTGAGTTAATTAACCAACTCAAATCTTCCCCTTGAAAAAATAAGAGAAGAAGAGCGGTTGAGAAACACAAACACAAACGAACAGAAACTTGTTGAAATCCCTAAAATCCAAGTCAACCACTGCGATTAAACCAGTCGATTAAGCCAAATCCACTACAAACTGAGGCCTAAGATCCTTCTCAGGCAACTGGTACCGTCGTCGTCGGTGTTCTGAACGCCAGCGACGCTCTTTTTCATGAAAAAAGCAGGTAAAGGAAGAGAACTCGGAGGAGGTGAAGTAACAAACGCCGATCCAGCGTAAAAACCGTTTACTTTAGAGTTGTTAGACTCGGCGAGTCGGATCTGGGTCGGAACAAGCTCCGGATCCGGTCCAAGCCTGTCAGTTGAACCCAGATCTAAATCATCATTTTTTGACAAAACCTTCTCCGGCGCTGCAAGTGGTTCGCCACGTTTAAGAATTTTAACCTGACCCATAACAAGATTCTTCGGAGCAGCCGGCTGTGGATAAACCATAGCGGCGGAGGCGGCGCGTGGAGGAGAAGGAGAAAGAGAACCATTAGGGCTACGTTTTCTACGGTTAGATTGAGCCTTATTGGGTCGGCTCTGATTCTGATTAGAGTTTCTTTGGAATTTAACACGATGAGGAGGCGGAGAAACGAAAGATCGGAAATGATTCTGAAGGTAATCCTGCGGGTTTAAGACAGCGACGCCCATTTTTGACACAAGATTTACAAGAATAGGGCAAAAAAGATTTGTGAAACTTAAGGAAGAAGAGAAAGAAGAAATAATTTTTAGAGAGAGAAAATAAATATATAAAAAACATAAGATAGATAGAGAGGCGGAACTGGTCGTATGTGGTTGTGTAAGGAGACGAATGGGATTATATAGGGAAAAGAAAGTGAATTGATTATGGTTGGGTATTGTAATTAAGGCGGTTTAGATGTTATAACCACTCTCATTTTCTGTTCGTGATTTACACCTTCTATAGTCATTCGTAGTTATTAGAAAAATGAAGATAATTATTTCTTTTTATTGTTTAAATATTTGGATTTTGAATGATTAAAATATTTTATTTGAAAAATAATTTTACTAGAATATTAGTTTTAAAATAATTTTTAACTGTTAAATTTGTATTTTTTAGTTGTAAAAATTAAACAATAATATCATTATAAAATATTAATTCTCTTAATTTTGTATTTTATAAAAATATAATAAAGCAACTGTAATTATTTTTCTAATAAGTCTTAATAAAAAGACAAATTTAAATGCAAATGGTAGGTCAAAGCGTGTTAATCAAAGTTTTAAGACATTTCAGGTTGGATAAGCACGAAAGGTTAAAGCGCGTGAGCACGTAGTTGGTGGTGGAAAGGCCCACCTTACCCTCGGTCGTGAAGACTGGGTGTAGCTGACGTGGGTGCGAAGCCACTGGTAGCATAATTATCAAGAACATTATTTAATTGTCCTTATTTTTTGTTGAAAATTACAAAAGATGCCATACGTTTAACGTACTTTCCCTAATCCCCATTGCACGAGATGGCCCTTCACTTGTCATTCATCCAATGGACCAAATCACCCTTTTTTTACGTTAATATTACACTTTAATATTCTCTGTGTAATAGATATTTTATTTTTTTAATCAAATATTCTAACTCCATATTAATATATTTTTTAATCGATATACTAAATTATATCAGCTTATTACGTTCATTTTTCCAAAATAATTATAATTACTAGTAATTTTTAATTAAAACTTATTAAAGAATACAATTTAAAAAGTAAGGCCATTTTGGGAATAAAAAAAAAGGAAA
Source organism: Croton setiger (assembly GCA_948099555.1). Taxonomy (NCBI): domain Eukaryota; kingdom Viridiplantae; phylum Streptophyta; class Magnoliopsida; order Malpighiales; family Euphorbiaceae; genus Croton; species Croton setiger. The sequence continues at coordinate 37,366 of CANUEY010097720.1, forward strand.
ACAAATACGTATAAAGCTCGAAGGTCAATGAAACCGCTAAAGGAGGTAAGGTACTAACTACACCAATGAGAAAACACGTGAGTACGTTACTTTTGGATATTTTTTAAATTTTAACAAAAAAGTAAGGGTACATTCGTAACTAAGTAAAGAACGTGGGTCCTAATTTATAAAGGACAGCTGGACAAACAGGTATGGACAAGTGTCATTCATCGAGCAGAACGATATAGACGTCAAAAATGACTTAAAAATATACGAACCGACTCGGTCAACCGACTTCGCTTCAATTGAACCGCTCTTCGTTCTAGACGACATTGATGGCCTACAGCTGTTACTTTTGCAACGTAACCGTAGGGCCCAATGTTAAATAACACCAGTTGGGCTATCTAGGCCCATTATCATTCTTAGGAGGTCAAGTGGGCCAATTATATATATATATATATATATATATATGTGAGAGGAACGGATAGGTCATTTGAAATACTATTTAAATCATATTATATAAAGAAATACTTCTAATTCATATTTATATTCCAATTATAATAAAGAATAATAATTTTTATATAAACCTAATATAGGATAATAGATTTGGAAGCTAATGAGGTCCGAATGATTTTCACGCTATGCACATATTTTCCATGACCCTTTTTGTGGAAATCTTTGTGCTGTTTAATTAAATTATTTAATATTTTTATTTAGTATGGTTATTAAATATATTATATTAGAATATAATTAGAGTAAATTATTGGTTTCTATGGTGCATTAGGATTAGTAGTTTATTTTCCTTATAATTATAATAATCTTTTAAGATCTAAAATTTATTGTAAAAAATATATAAAATTAGATAATATTTTTATATCTTATATTGCTTAATTAGGAAAAATAGAGAATCAGACAATACTATATATATGTCTTAACTTATAAATTGAATTTAAGGCAGTTATTCCACGATTAACCTTGATTAACCTTGATATTGAATATAAATTTCAATTTTAATTATTTTTTAATTTTTAAAATAAATTTGATCTAAACTAATAATGTATCCTAATTAGGATTGATATTATATTATTATCAAAATATGTATAAAAACTTATCAAATTAAATAACAAATTTTTTAAATGAAATTAATATTTAATGCGATTATTATTATTATTATTATTATTATTATTATTATTATTATTATTATTATTATTATTATTATTATTATTATTATTATTATTATTATTATTATTATTATTATTATTATTATTATTATTATTATATAATACCAATTGTTTTAGAGTTTTAATTTTATACCCTTCATTTAATATTTATTTAATTTTAGATTTTTTTTAATAAAAAAATAAGACAAAAAATAAAAGAAAGACTAGAACTCTAGCATTGTTGTCTCCACCAAATGTAGTCAATTGGCAAATGAAGGGTATCGATCGATAGCCTTTGCGCCAACCATTCGTTGGTAACTTCAAAATAGTTATCGGATCATCAAAAATCGACCAAAATTTTCAATAACTTTTTGCAACGCCGTTGTCTAAAAATTTAGAAATAGTGAATTGTGATGATGACAAGGTTCTTAAAAGAAATAATGCAATTGCAGTGAAGCATCTATCGAATAAAATGAAAAGTTTTAAAACAAATGAGTAACGGTAAATGCGACGATTAGTTAAGACATTTTAGTGAGGTCTTTTATTTATAATATACTTATTAATGATACTCAACAAAATTTTATTACTTTTAAATTTTATTACTATCAATATATATTAATAACGACAACATAAACGAGTTAATGCGTAGAAAAACTAATGAGAGAAAAAGTCTAACCTTTGTTGCCAAATCTTCCCATTAGATTCTTTCTTTCTTTCTTTGTTCTACTTTTGCTTTATTTCTTTGCCCTTTAGAGATGGCTTTTTCTTTGACAATAGTGAGTTTTTTTTTAAAGGGTTATAAGCTAAAGAGTTTTGGCAAATTCTTTGGTACAAGGTACAAGAATCATGCCTATATTGGTAAATATGCCTTGCTTTGTATTCCAAGTCATAAAATTAGTAATTTATAGAATGAACCAAACAAGGTCTAAAATGATGCCAAATTGCCAAACATATAAAGTGAATCAAATCAAATTTCTATGAATAATTAATAGATTTAGGTAATTAATCCTAGGTGGCTTAATTATTTCATTTTTTTAATATATATATAATGAATCCTAGGTGGCTTAATTATTAGCCACTAGCTATAATTAAGGAATCCATCTCGAATATTAGTTAGATAATAATTAAAGCAACACATGGTGTTTCTCTTTTCTCCATGTTTAAAAAAAAATATTTATTAATTCATAAATATCTAAAAAACAAAGCATGATTATTTAATTAATTGGGTTTTTTTTATATAATGTAATGCTTTTTTAAAAAATTAAATTAAATTAAAAAATAAAAATTTTAAAACGATATTCAACACGAAGTTATAACGATGATTAATGTATTCAATTACTATTGAAAAAGTTACTTTTTAATTTAGATTTCTGATCCGAATCAAATTTGAATTATTAAAGTGAACGCCGAAAATCGGCAAATGAAATTATTTTTTTAAATACGAATTTGGAGAATTGAATTATTAATATATAATCAACCCTAAAATTATTATGATTTTTTATTTTGAAGGTTTAAAACAAACACATAAACTTTCATCCTACACGTAAAAGAATATTTGGAGAATAAAAAATAAGTTTAGTTAAAACATCTAATTCTTGGATATATAAATTATAGTCTATAAATATATAAAAGATATATTTATATATTAAAAAAATACGAAAAGAATGAGAAATGGAAAAAATAAAATAAATTCATTCTACGATTTCGTTAAAGCATCAATTCGAAGTATAATATATACGCAATAGTATTCAAAATAAGAAATGACGACCGACCATAATAAAATAATAAATAAGTCTTTCTTTTAATGACACAATACTTTTTATTAATATTTTACTGTAAATAAACATAAAAAAAATATACAATATTTTTTATTATTATTAGTGAGTAATTTTTATTATGAGGTTTAATAAATAAATTATATATTAATTTTATTTTAAACATAAGAAAAAATCATTAAATCTTTTAGTTAAAATAAATTTATCAAATGGTTTAAATTCTTTTTAGAATTCAAACATTACAATTTGAAAATTTATTTATTTGACAATTCATATTTTACATTTTATGGATTTTACAATATAATGAAAGATTTAATGAACACAAAATTATTTATAAATTAATATTAAATTATTATAATGATTTAAAATAAAAATAAAGATTATAACATAAAATTTAATTATTACGTGACAAATTTTGTGAACACTACCAATTTATTTCCAAACAAAATAACAAAATTTCTTAAGAAATGTTAGGATGTGAGACATATGATCTCACAATCATGATCTTGACACTCTACTAACCATTGGATCATAGATTGTGGGGCCCAGATAATCTCCTCCAACAGCGCTATTCCCTTGATGATGACGTGGGAGACTCAGATTCAGCGAAAGTAGGGAATAATTAATAATAAATGATAATCCTAAACGGTACGAATAATAATATTGGAAATGGGTCCCACGTGGGGTCTCTCATCCAGTGGCTGTGACCTGTTGTGTTGTGGATGGCTTATTTTCAAACACACCATCCACCTAACACGTGACCAGTTTTATTGTTAAACTACTAATTTTATTATTTTTTATTTGTGTAATTATTGATAAAGAGAATTATAAGCTTATAACAATTTTTTTCTAGATTTAATTAATAGCATATTTAAGTTTAATTTCATGATATTACGTTTGTGTAAATTTGTAATTTTAAAAATTAATAATATTATTTACTCTAAACTTAATTGGTAACCGACAAGTAATAATAATAATACAAAAAACACAATTTTCATTAAAAAAATAATTATTTTTAGTTTACTGTAATTACCTTTTTCTCCTCACGTAGACTATAACTATAACAAGTTGAGCTGGCTTTCACGATTCAGCTTTTTAATTTATTTTTCAAACTAAATATTTTCGTTTTTATTTTAAAAAATTAAAAAATCAAAATAAAAACTAACACACATGATTGGTGTGTGCACTGTGCAGTGCTCATTCATTTACCTTCACACTCCAACGTAAATATAGCTTTTCTGCTTTGCTTTGCTTCTGCCCCTTTTCTGTCCTTTGCCTTTTGCAGGCATGTAAAAAAGACTCTTCCTTTTGAAATCCATTCTGAAAATATATATTACAATAAGGAAGAAGATCCAAAAGCCATTAATATTCTTGGGTTTTTCAAGTTCTTCAGGAGAGAGATATCTTTCTCTGTCTTTTTTTTGTGATCCCACCACAATAAGGACGGCCATTTCTATATCTTCATGTGTTTTTTGAATTTGCTAACAAACAAAAAAAAATGAAAGTTTTGCTTGTTTTTATCATTCTTCTCTATATACCCACTTGGATTTTTCGATTCTGTCTTGTATTTGCTTCTTCATCTCCTGCTTCTTCTCCCATTTCTCCAATTTCTACTTCCATGGCTGCTTTCTCTCCTGGTATTACTTCATATACATTATCTTTCTACTGTCCATTGCAGCTTTTTAGCATTTCCCCTCTTTTTATCTTTTAAAGCTGTTTGATTTTTATGGGGTTGGTTGGACTTAAAAGCTCATGATTCCAAAATTCAAATTTCCAAATTTTGCCCTGAAAATCTGGAGCTTTAAACCCTATTTATGAGTGACATGAAATTGATCGTTAATTGGTATACAAAGTAGTTGTTAATAACAAGATTCGGTATCAAAATGTTAATTTTCTGTACTTTAAATGAAAAATCTCCAGATTAATTTTCTTTGATTCTTTCCATTGTTCAGCTCCTGAGCTTCACTGTGCTTACTATACTATATGCATTTCTGTTTTCAGGAATTCAATTGCAGCTAGGAATGGAAAAAGAAGACCACCAAAAACTGAAGTTAGATAAGAAAGTAGCAATATTGCTTATTGTTGCTTGTGCCATTCTTGCTTTAATCGTTCTTGCTTCTTTCTTTGGTTGTTGCATATATTATTGGAAATTCTCTCAAAGGAAGAAAAAGGCCAAATGCTCTGGTTTCTACTCTTATTTTTGCACTAGAATCCTTTTTTTTAAAGCTTCTATTTTAGTGGTATTGCCTAATCTTTCTCTGTTTTTTTGTGGGTATGAAATCGGAAGATGCTGAGATAGGAGTTTCAGTGACACCATTTTTGGGTAAATTTAGCTCATTAACGAAGATGATTAGTAACAGAGGATCTGTTTCATTGATTGATTATAAGACATTAGAGAAAGGTACTAAGAATTTTGGAGATGACAATTTATTGGGTAAAGGAGGATTTGGACTTGTTTATAAAGCTTTAATGGAAGATAATAACAAGCATGTTGCAGTAAAGAAACTTGACTGTGCAAGTGAAGATGCACAAAGAGAATTTGAGGTAATTAATTAGTTACTTCTTCTTTTTTATATATAATTAGTGTAATGTTTTTCTGCCATTTTTGATGTTCTGTTTTTTGGCTTGGAATTGCAGAATGAAGTGGAATTATTAAGCAAAATTCATCATCCAAATATAATTTCTCTTGTGGGTTATAGTGTTCATGAAGAAATGGGTTTTATCGTTTATGAATTGATGCAAAATGGGTCACTTGAAGATCTATTGCATGGTAATACAATTTTTAATCCTTTTGCAATTTGGGGAAAAAAAACTAATATCTATTTCTCTGTGTTTGGTTATAGGACCTTCTAAAGGATCTTCATTATCTTGGCATATGAGAT